>WNGS01106327.1:11850-24560 GCA_020271785.1 Procambarus virginalis | reverse complement strand
TAATAAGTACACAGTAATTCATATTATTTAAATAAGTACACAATAATTCATATTTAAATAAGTACACAATAATTCATATTTAAATAAGTACAAAATAATTCACATTATTTAAATAAGTAACAATAATTCATATTATTTAAATAAGTACACAATAATTCATATTATTTAAATAAGTACACAATAATACACATTATTTAAATTAGTACACAATAATACATAATATTTAAATAAAATACATTCGTTTTAGGCATACAATAGTCATTTTAATTGTAATGCGCTTTAGTATATTACATAAATTGTCGTTCTAAAATACTAGCAATGTCCCGTTTTCTGTCTTGCGTCCTCTGGTAGGTTAGGAGACGGCACTTTTAGTACGACAGTTTTTTGATGTTGGGAAACCTTAGGAGGACGGACTACTGATTAGTATGAAGTGCGCTTTCGATTTCTTTACTTTAGAGTTATTTATCGCATTTAGTTTTGATGAAGATACTTGGGTAAATATTGGTCTCGAAATAGAGTTGTTGATTCATGGAATAATTTACTGGATAGCATAAAACGTGGGATCTCTTGATTGTTTCAAGCGTAGTTAGACATATATATATATATATATATATATATATATATAATATATATATATATATATATATGAATGAGTTTGGGTGGATACAAATAGGAGCTTGCCTAATGTGGGGCAATAGGCCCTTTGTGGTTTACTGTATATTATGAATGAAGGGTTTTACCTCCTTTTAGCGACCCTATTGCTAAATTTGCGTGCGATCTGGAAAACACACACACAAACACACACACACCCAACACACACACACCACACACACACACACACACACACACACACACCCACACATTAGAGAGAAAGATCTAGGAGTTGATATCACACCAAACCTGTCTCCTGAAGCCCACATAAAAAGGATAACATCTGCGGCATATGCGAGGCTGGCTAACATCAGAACAGCGTTCAGGAACCTGTGTGTAAGGAATCATTCAGAATCTTGTACACCACATATGTAAGACCAATCCTGGAGTATGCAGCCCCAGCATGGAGCCCGTACCCTTGTCAAGCACAAGACGAAGCTGGAAAAAGTCCAAAGGTATGCCACTAGACTAGTCCCAGAACTAAGAGGCATGAGTTACGAGGAAAGGCTGCGGGAAATGCACCTTACGACACTGGAAGACAGAAGAGTAAGGGGAGATATGATCACAACCTACAAAATCCTCAGAGGAATCGACCGGGTAGACAAGGACAAACTATTCAACAAAGGGGGGACGCGAACAAGGGGACACAGGTGGAAACTGAGTACCCACATGAGCCACAGAGACGTTAGAAGGAACTTTTCTCAGTGTCAGAGTAGTAACGGATGGAATGCTTTAGGCAGTGATGTGGTGGAGGCTGACTCCATACACAGTTCAAGGGTAGATATGATAGAGCCCAAATAGGCTCAGGAACCTGTACACCAGTTGATTGACAGTTGAGAGGCGGGACCAAAGAGCCAAAGCTCACCCCCGCAAGCACAAATAGGTGAGTACAATAGGTGAGTACACACACACACACACACATATTATATATATATATATATATTATATATATATATATAATATATATATATATTATATATATATATATATATATTAGTTATATTTTGGTAGCAGTCTCTCTCGTAAACATATGTTGTTAAATTGGACCGAAAAGGTAAGATTAATAATTCTAGACATGAATTTTTCTCAATATTTCTTATGTTTCTTTTCACTGTGATGGCAATGAAAATCAGTTGTCCAAAATTCGTTTTTATTTCTAGTCTGACGCGACGCTTGAACACGTTTCGTAATAACTTATTACATTTTCAAAGACTTTAGTTTTACACACACAACTGTAACCTGTAAACACATCCATTCTTATATTCGCATTTGGGTGAGGTGATATATAAGGTTTGGGTGAGGTGATTGACATTTACACATGATAGAACACGAACCATTGGGTATAAAAACATAAGAATGGAAGTAACTGCAGAAGGCCTATTGGCCCATAGCATCACCACTTCCCTCTTGATGCTTCTATATTGGTTCGGAGTCTTGAAGTGGGTAGAATATAGTTGTATTGTGGCATTTGTGCATTAATTGGCTGTTGATTGCCCAGCAATCAACAGTTTATAAGGAAATGAGATGGCTCCTCGCGACAACTATCCCTTTGAGGATGTATTTTTATCTTGTCTCAATGAACATACTTGAACAACTTGGGGATTGATCAAAGCAGTACTGCATACTCCAAGACTCACCAAGCATCCACAGAGAACATGTATTGTACATAGGCTCTGACGCACGAGATAGTATAATATATATATATATATATACCGGGATTGTACCCTAAACATTTTTAGTGCTGTCATACGAGTTACAAAAACAAACCCGATTCACGTGGGGCGATGTAAATTACTAACTTTTGGAGCGGTTTTGATGATGTGTCGCTGTCAGAGCCAAACTATCAACATATATGGACAAGGATTTGTATATACAACATTTTATGGTGTTCCATGAAATGTTTGTTGAGTAATATCAGGCACGTAGGCTATTACGGTCTATGGTTGTCCCCCGACAACCAGAAACCGGTTGGATTAATGAGGTTATCTATGGTTGTGTACTCATCTAGTTGTGCTTGCGGGGATTGAGCTTTGGCTCTTGGTCCCGCCTCTCAACCGTCAATCAACTGGTGTACAGATTCCCGAGCCTACTGGGCTCTATCATATCAACATTTGAAACTGTGTATGGGAGTCCAGCCTCCACCACATACACTGCCTAATGTGTGTGTTGTGTGTTGTGTGCGCGCGCGCGCGTTGTGCTTGCTTTTCATAAACATAATCTAATCAAGGGTGCATACTGCTTATTCGTGTATGAGAGTTTGTATGGTCTACATAGTGTAGACCATACACTCATGGTATACATGACAGAGGAGCGTGTATACATACAGAGACGTATACATAGGTGTCAGTGATATATATTAGTGTCTAGAGTGAGTTAGTAAATGGAATACATTAGGGCAGTGATGTGGTGGAGGCTGACTCCATACACAGTTTCAAATGTAGATATTCAAATGATAGATACACCAGAAATAAATATCTCTTTGATATCCCCAGAGTCAACTAACCTGTGTAAACACTCTATGCAAATAAAGGGACCCAGTCTATGGAACTCATCCCTATTGAATTGAAAAGCTGTCCAACTTTTGCATCATCTCAAAAAACCAATACTAAAGGTACCTAATTTCATCTTCATAGTTTTTACTTGTTGCTTTCAAATTACACTGTATCTATTGCTACCCAATCTCCCAATCATTTATGTACCCAATCTGAACATCTTTACCATTGTGATCATTGCTGTCTTCTTATATGTGCTGTCAATCTGCTGTATAGTGTCTATTAATCTTGTTTAAATTACCAATCAAGCTGTCAATGTTATCAATCAGAGCTTTAATATACCATGTGCTTTAAATACTTACTAATCTCTCTCATCTCTTTTTTTTTCTTGCAATGTATCTGTTATCATTTATTAATTCTGATAGAATTTACCTACTTAAATTATCTCTTAGATTAAGACCTGCCCGAAACGCTGCGCGTACTAGTGGCTTTACAGAGTGTAAGTACTGTACTATGCTATGTATTCTCACAAACCCAATGTACCTTCTTGTATATAAATAAATAAATAAATAAATAAATAAATAATATGATAGAGCCCAGTAGGCTCAGGTACCTGTACACCAGTTGATTGGGCGGTTGAGAGGGCCAGTTACAGCCCCGCTCCGTGCCAGTAAGTCCACTACGGGCTCACCAAAGCCCGTGCTACTTTGGGACTTTTGTTCTAAGCAGCTGAATCTAAAACAACAACGGTTGAGAGGCGGGACCCAAGTCAACCCCAACAAGCACACCTAGGCGAGTACAACTAGGTGAGTACCCAGCATACAGACGCCTACCCTACCTGGGCAGCAGCAGGGCGAGGTGTCGACTCCCTCTCTGCCTCACCTCCACGAGGATACATTCCTGTAAAACAGACTAACCCATCACAGCTCCGTCGCTCACAAACATGACTCGCCTTTTTATGTCATTATAAAAACAGCAAGCATAATTACCCAGCAGGGAGCCGGTCGCGCCGTGGACAGCACGCTGACTTGTGATCCTGTGGTCCTAGGTTCGATCCCAGGCGCCGGCGAGAAACAATGGGCAGAGTTTCTTTCACCCTATGCCCCTAGATTACCTAGCAGTAAAATAGGTACCTGGAGTGTTAGTCAGCTGTCACGGCTGAGCTTCCTGGGGGGTGGAGGCCTAGGTCGAGGATCGGGCCGCGGGGACACTGAAATGCCCCGAAATCATCATCAAGATAACCTCAAGATAACAGAAATCACAATTACGTGATGCATCAAATGAACAAATCCACAAGGGCCGTGACGAGGATTCGAACCTGCATCCAAGAGCATCGGATTACGGCAGCATAATTTTCAGATAATATATAACACAGACAGACCTAGTACGAGTATGACGGCCTCACCTATCTCATATTTTTGCCATCTCTTTTTCTTAAAAATTTAAGTTTATTTTCAAGTAAAAATCAAGTTTTTTTCACGTTCTACATTTCAGCCCCAACATTGTAGTAAATAAATGTGTTATATATCCTCGTTACCTGCATAAGCCTAAGAGAAGCATTGAATGCTTTTGGGTTATCTTCAGGTATCTTGAGATGATTTCGGGGCTTAGCGTCCCCGCGGCCCGGTCCTCGACCAGGCCCCTTTTTGTTACACACCCCCCCCCAGGACGCAGGTCAGTAGTAGCTGTCTAACTCCTAAGTAACTATTTACTGCAAATTCAGTTCTAATGGGTAATTCAAGCAACTGCAAGACACCATCATTAAAGAATATCTTTGCTATCTGATAAGTTGTATTCCCGCATGATGATTCATAATAACTTGTATTACTCTGTATTAATAACTTGTATTATTCTGTCCTCCTGATGGCGGGTAAAACTTTAATAATTTTAACAAAACCTAATGAAATTTATGTACAGAATTTACCGGCGCTGGTGCCGGGCGAGGAGACGGCAGAGTCCAGTATTACTGGTCATGTATTTCCTCTGGAACTTGTCACACTTTAGATGAAAATGATTTAAATTGTAGCTTGTATTTCGCCTTTCGTTGAAACATAAAACATTTACATTTTTAAAGTATCAAGGACATACAATTAAATGACAATACTATAAAATTGAATGATTACGGATACTGATAAGCTTTACTTTTTTTCGTGGGTTTTACTTACCAAACTTATGTACCTACTAATTGTAACATGTTCTTATGTATATTGTATCATATAAATAACATTATTATGGCGTTATTATTATTTTACCAATATCATCCTCATTTAATTAGTAATTCAGGATTCTCAATGTTTATAAAGTGTAATATTATTCGTAAATGTAGAATCATAGAAACGGTCATGGAAATAATTTTCTTCTATTTAGTTGATAAGCAATAATATTTACATATTAAGCATGTAATAACTTGCTATAATAATATTGTCTTTTCACAAAGTACATATTTAATTCAGGTTACAGATACACAAACAATATATTGCAACATGAGGAGATCTGCACAGCCGAGACACGGTTGTGTGGGTGAGAATACTTGGCGTGAGGCTACGGGCTTGCTTCCACAGGTGTCTAGGGGCCAGATTCACGAAACAATTGCGCAAGCACTTACGAACTGTTCACCTTTTCCTCAATCTTGGCGGCTTTGTTTACAATAATTAAACAGTTAATGAGCTCCGAAGCACCAGGAGGCTATTATATACAATAACAACAGTTGATTGGCAAGTTTTCATGCTTGTAAACTGTTTAATAATGTAACAAAGCCGCCAAGATTGAGGAAAGTTGTACACGTTCGTAAGTACTTGCGTAATGCTTCGTGAATCTGACCCTTGGTATGGAGGGCTGTCCTTAGGAAGCTCGGCGTTCGTAAACAGTTTGTTGAATCGCGAAGAAATGTCAAGAATGCGATCGAAAGGGAAAAAGTTTTCCTAAGTGCTTGCTTTACGGCTTGAAGAATCCGGCTCCTGTTTATAAATAAACAACGCTTTTCACATGACTCACAACTGATGACGTTTGAACACTTCTTGAACACTGCTCTCCTGACGACCTCTGTTCGAATTGCAACTGTAAATTCTTCGTCCACGTGCTACATATACAAATAATTGCCAACAGAACCTAAATACCTAACCCAACTTATGCCTAAATAAGCACAATATGTTAATACATCATAATATTAATTTTTGGAACGTTCCTATTTTGAACTAACAGCGCGTTAAAATTAATGACTACTCCTTGGGGTCGGACGTTGGAAGGAATGAACATAGCCTGAGGACAGTTTGATTCCTAACTATTGATTTAAATTCAATATTGACTGAAAACATTCAAAGACAAATTCTACGATAGCCGATTCTTAACAATCAGGACACTCAGCTACAGATAATACAGAGGGAAGGATGATTCCTTCATGATCAGGAGCTGTATAGCACACCAGCTCACACACACCAGCACCACACACCACACACACACACACACACACCAGCCTCACACACCAGCACCACACACCACTCACACACACACACCAGCACCACACACCAGCCTCACACACCAGCACCACACACCACTCTCTCACACACACACCAGCACCTCTGTTACTAACACGCCTAATATTCACCGTACGGTCTGGTGGTGTTCGATGGCAAGCCAAATCATCAGGATTGCCAAACAATGCTAGAAGAAAATTTTCTTCAGAGATTGTACACAACTGACGCAGATTTCAAACAAAAATATTCATAATTATTATATAAATTCATTCCTATATCAAAATTGAAATATAGACATTTTTATTTGTAAATAATATACATTGAAACGCAGTCTTCTTGTAGTTTTTTAAACTTTAAAATGGACCCAGGAATTTCGAACCGTTCGGAATTGCTTTAGAACGGACCGTCGGTCCCCCATTTCGGTCCTGTCTGGAAGATGAACCGACTTTTCCGGTCACGGTCCCCATTATCGACGAGTTCCAGGAATTCAGTCCTTTTGGAATTCTGGGCCCTGTCCAGCTGTGACTATATATGTCTCACCTACATCTGAAACTATCCAGTGATCCCAAGTGTTGTAATTGAACCATTGCACTGCGAGCTCTTCCTGAACACCACCACACACTACACATAAACCAGTGTGAATATGTTGTGTCTGTGATGCGGTCAAACTGTACAGTAAAATATTAGTTGATTAGCCTAATATTACAATTACTCTTGTTTCTGAAATCTCGTTTCGGGTTGATGATGTTGTTGTTGTTTAAGATTCGCTACCTGGAACAAAAAGTTCCAAGTAGCACGGGCTATGGTGAGCCCGTAGTGTCGTTTTGGGAATTCGCTAGTTCACAACAGAAGATTAAGTTCGTGTTTTATCCACCTACCATTACAGGTCTACGTATTGGAACGTTATATATTATTATAGCATATATAGCTACGGTTTACAGAGAACACACACACATATATATAGACCAATATAACAATCAGTGTTTGAAGACCTCGTGCTGCTCCTCGGAGGTTGGGTGCGTATCCAGGATACAGCACACATGTCCTCTCTGAACTGCGACACTGAGGCGCTGGAACAGGAAACTGGCTATATGATATGTTATTATCGTGTATATATTATTATGTACATTTATATATATATATATACTTGAGGTATGACTAGGGGATATACTATGATGTACGTCTTAAACAACGTAGATATAACCATAGATCGGTAACTGCTGGAAATCCTTCCATATCCCCCCCTGAACAGTCTCCAGTCAGTATTACCATGTGTAGTAGAAATGACTTCCTTATGTGTTTTAACATATATCGTGCTATATTCCTGTATACCTTGAGTTTTGATTTGTACTCTCCTGTGGAAAATATTGTATAGTGTATATCCTTAGGTATTATATGAATTAGAAGTAATATTTGGGTTTTGAGCTTCTGATATGTGAAGGAGGAAAGTTGGCGTGACTTGACATATTGGTAACAAGGCCGTTCTCGGCCGGCTCGGCCCTCGGCCAGTCACTACCCTCTTGATTTCCCAGACAGGCGGACGTGGGACGTCCAGCTCTTGAGCTGTGTTGTATATTGTGTACTAATGTATATATAAGAGTAATGATGATGTGTAGTGGATCAGGCTACCGAGGTATATCGGTTATGTCAGGTGGTAGGTGCTTTTGTGGGGGTATCTGAGGGTCGTAGGTGATTGTTATTGTGTTGTAGTATGTTATTGATTCCTCACCCACTATTTATTAATGTATGACACCACCAAGCTGTTACTTAGGTTAGTGTACCACTGCGCCGGGCTGGAGCCTGGTGTCGGCTAGTCCAAAGTGTGTGTGCAGTTAATGCCCGTGACTGATTTCGATAGTTGTGATTGGAGTATCAGTTGTATACTAGTTGAATATCAGTTGTATATAGAGAACTTCAGTTTCTCGCTGTTTTGCGGTGACCTGTTAATATGTCCCAGTAAATTGGCGTTGTTTTAATCAGCCTTATTCACTTTACCTGAGACACATATTGAAACTTGGCCAGGCTTTGGTTGGCCAGGTATGCTGTTGACCATGAAGTCATAACACACACTACACAAACACACCGTGCGGTTGGCTTCACAGATACATTACTAAATATAAATCGAAGTGAAACCTAACACAGAATAAATGTATTACATAAATAGATTATATTCGCATGAATTTAAACAAAACGGAAAAAAACGTAGAGTAAATGAATAAAAATTACCATGAAATGACAGTTAATGAAGAGAGAACGTGGAGTCATCACTAACTAAAATTCAAGTTCAACTATGTTTATTGAGACAAGAAAAAATACATCTCAAAGGGATAGAGTAGCTTAGGCTATTTCTACCCCACTAAAATTATAACCATGAAATATAATAATTCTTTATCACGGGAGACATCTCCCGTCACGCAGGGTGCAGTCGCACCTCCACAGATCTCCAGTATCAGCTCTTGATACTGGCAATGGCTCAAAAGAGCCACCACTTACGGGCTATTCATGCCCGTGCCACCTTTTGGGTGGCTAAATCTTCATCAATCAATAATAATTCTTTATATACAGGGTTATATATACACCGCTGCTCGGTGTATGTAGCCTGCGAGTTGACATAAGTATTGAACGGTATTAATTAAGAGCGCTGAACGTTATTGTTGGTTTGTCAGTAAGCACTTGTAGTAGGCCTTAATAACCCATCAGAGGCTGATAGGTCATTAGGCCGTCGTGTCAAACCGAGGAATGAATTTATACACACATCGCTGCACGGGGTATATATACCCCGGGGTATATATAAATTTATATATCTATATAAATTTACGTCGTAATATGAGCCCTGCATCTCGCTGTATTTGAAGGGATTCCTCTTGGCCAGAAATATGGTTTGGACATAAGTATACTTGGTGCAGGCAGGCGATGAGTCACAATAACGTGGCTAGAGTATGTTGGTGTATTAAGTATTAAGTGTTGGTGACTGTATTAAGTGTTGTGGAGGGCCACTAATCTACCCAGCATGCTACATGCATACAGAGGTGTACTGTGTGTTTTGGTATACATACACCTGAAGTTGCTTTGGCCATGCATTATGTTCAGAACTTACGTTCTCGTTGGTCAGTATAAGCCCTTATGGCGGCCGTAAAATGTTGTTGTTAAAGATTCGCTACTTGGAACAAAAGTTCCAAGTAGCACGGGCTATGGTGAGCCCGTAGCGGCCGTAAAAACCTTCCCGTAGTTGATGGGCCTTAATTAATTAATATACCTAACACTTAAACAAGCACCCGGCCTTGTAAAATAGGAAAGGGGGGTCAGGTGTGGGAGTTTGTGGCCGGATGATGGGTTAAATACACACCTGGCTGTGTACTGTGTGTGTGTGTGTTTGGGGGCGGAAACGATATAGTTTAAAGAGTTGCGTTATAAACATAGAAAAACAAAAATTGGACGCGTCCAAGAGTCTAAATATGTGAGAGGTGGAGAGTGGAAGGAATATGTCGGGTGTGTGGAGTACAAGGAGTGACAGGTGTGTGTGTGTGTGTGGAGTACAAGGAGTGACAGGTGTGTGTGGAGCACAAGGAGTGACGAGTGTGTGTGTGTGTGGAGCACAAGCAGGGGTGACGGGTATGTGTGTAGAGCACAAGGAGTGACGGGGTGTGTGGAGCACAAGCAGGAGTGACAGGTGTGTGTGTGTGGAGCACAAGCAAGAGTGACGGGTGTGCGTGTGTGTGGAGCACAAGCAGGAGTGACGGGTATGTGTGGAGCACAAGGAGTGACGGGTGTGTGGAGCACAAGGAGTGACGGGTGTGTGGAGCACAAGCAGGAGTGACAGGTGTGTGTGTGTGGATCACAAGCAGGAGTGACGGGTGTGTGTGTGTGGAGCACAAGCAGGAGTGACGGGTGTGTGTGTGTAGAGCACAAGGAGTGACGGGTGTGTGGAGCACAAGGAGTGACGGGTGTGTGGAGTACAAGGAGTGACGGGTGTGTGGAGCACAAGGAGTGACGGGTGTGTGGAGCACAAGCAGGAGTGACGGGTATGTGTGGAGCACAAGGAGTGACGGGTATGTGTGGAGCACAAGCAGGAGTGACGGGTGTGTGGAGCACAAGGAGTGACGGGTGTGTGGAGCACAAGCAGGAGTGACAGGTGTGTGTGTGTAGAGCACAAGCAGGAGTGACGGGTGTGTGGAGCACAAGCAGGAGTGACGGGTGTGTGGAGCACAAGGAGTGACGGGTGTGTGGAGCACAAGCAGGAGTGACGGGTGTGTGTGTGTAGAGCACAAGGAGTGACGGGTGTGTGGAGCACAAGCAGGAGTGACAGGTGTGTGTGGAGCACAAAGAGTGACGGGTGTGTGGAGCACAAGCAGGAGTGACAGGTGTGTGTGTGTGGAGCACAAGCAGGAGTGACGGGTGTGTGTGTAGAGCACAAGGAGTGACGGGTGTGTGGAGCACAAGGAGTGACGGGTGTGTGGAGCACAAGCAGGAGTGACAGGTGTGTGTGTGTGGAGCACAAGCAGGAGTGACGGGTGTGTGTGTGTGTGGAGCACAAGGAGTGACGGGTGTGTGTGGAGCACAAGGAGTGACGGTGTGTGGAGCACAAGGAGTGACGGGTGTGTGTGGAGCACAAGCAGGAGTGACGGGTGTGTGTGTGTGTGGAGCACAAGCAGGAGTGGCAGGTGTGTGTGGAGTACAAGCAGGAGTGACAGGTGTGTGTGTGTGTGTGGAGAACAAGCAGGAGTGACGGGTGTGTGTGTGTGTGGAGCACAAGCAGGAGTGACAGATGTGTGTGGAGTACAAGCAGGAGTGACAGGTGTGTGTGTGTGTGTGGAGCACAAGCAGGAGTGACAGGTGTGTGTGGAGTACAAGCAGGAGTGACAGGTGTGTGTGGAGTACAAGCAGGAGTGACAGGTGTGTGTGGAGTACAAGCAGGAGTGACAGGTGTGTGTGTGTGTGGGAGTACAAGCAGGAGTGACAGGTGTGTGTGTGTGTGGAGTACAAGCAGGAGTGACAGGTGTGTGTGGAGCACAAGCAGGAGTGACAGGTGTGTGTGTGTGTGGAGCACAAGCAGGAGTGACAGGTGTGTGGTGTGTGTGTGTGTGGAGCACAAGCAGGAGTGACAGGTGTGTGTGGAGTACAAGCAGGAGTGACAGGTGTGTGTGGAGTACAAGCAGGAGTGACAGGTGTGTGGAGTACAAGCAGGAGTGACAGGTTGTGTGTGTGTGGAGCACAAGCAGGAGTGACAGGTGTGTCTGGAGCACAAGCAGGAGTGACAGGTGAGTGTGGAGCACAAGCAGGAGTGACAGGTGTGTGTGTGTCTGGAGTACAAGCAGGAGTGACAGTTGTGTGTGGAGCACAAGCAGGAGTGACAGGTGTGTGTGTGTGGAGCACAAGCAGGAGTGACAGGTGTGTGTGGAGTACAAGCAGGAGTGACAGGTTGTGTGTGGAGCACAAGCAGGAGTGACAGGTGTGTAGGGAGCACAAGCAGGAGTGACAGGTGTGTGTGGAGTACAAGCAGAGTGACAGTGTGTGTGGAGCACAAGCAGGAGTGACAGGCGTGTGTGGAGTACAAGCAGGAGTGACGGGTGTGTGTGTGAGTACAAGCAGGAGTGACAGGTGTGTGTGGAGTACAAGCAGGAGTGACAGGTGTGTGGTGTGGGAGCACAAGCAGGAGTGACAGGTGTGTGTGGAGCAAAAGCAGGAGTGACAGGTATGTGTGGAGCACAAGCAGGAGTGACAGGTGTGTGTGTGGAGCACAAGCAGAAGTGACAGGTGTGTGGTGTGTGGAGCACAAGCAGGAGTGACAGGTGTGTGTGGAGCACAAACAGGAGTGACAGGTGTGTGTGGAGCACAAGCAGGAGTGACGGTGTGGTGTGGAGCACAAGCAGGAGTGACAGGTGTGGTGTGGAGCACAAGCAGAAGTGACAGGTGTGTGTGTGGAGCACAAGCAGGAGTGACAGGTGTGTGTGGAGCACAAGCAGGAGTGACAGGTGTGTGTGTGGAGCACAACACTCCTGCTTGTACTCCACACACCCCTGTCACTCCTGCTTGTACTCCACACACACCTGTCACTCATGCTTGTACTCCACACACACACACCTGTCACTTCTGC
>WNGS01106321.1:0-10851 GCA_020271785.1 Procambarus virginalis | reverse complement strand
TCAAGCAGGTGAAGCTTCGAGGTAGCAGACTGATCTGTGATGCCATTTTGCTTCTCCTGTTTCCCCCTGAAAGTACACAGAGCTCAGTTTTTTCTTAGCAATATCATTGTAATGGGGATCTCTGGCGATCCTAATTGCAAGCTTAGCATCAGCTCCTGAATTCTGCTTTTAACACTGGGAAGGGACAACTCCTCTCGTAGATTAGACGTTTTGGCAGTTCTTGGAACTCCAAGAATGATTGTCATGGCTTCATTTTGAATGCTTTCAAGCCTTTTCATATCTCTTTGGGAGTAGGTGCACAGAACTGGTGCGGCATAGTCTATGACGGAGCGCACATAGGCTGTGTACATCATTTTAAGCACGGCAATAGAGGCTCCATGTCCATTCCAGGTCATAGCTTTCAGTGCCCTGAGTCGACTTTTGCATGTTCCTATGAGTTGATTGAGCTCCTCTTTCTTCCCCTTGTTAGAGCCGACAGTGACGCCAAGATACCGATAGTGGTCAACCCATTCAAGTGTTACACCATTAATTTGCAGTTCTTCATTTGCTCTCCGCTTGTGATGGGAGTATGCCTTCGTCTTGTTTGTGGAGAGAGTGAAACCGAGCTCAATACACTTCCTTCCAAGGAGTTCAATGGACTGTTCAATTTTTCCCAAGGTGGGAGCTTGTATTAGAACATCATCTGCATATCCCACTTGTTGTGTTCCTTCCGGAAAATCAATATTTGCAATGGCGTTCATAAGTACATTGAATAGTGTGGGCTTAAGACTCCGCCTTGGGGGGTCCCGAGTTCCATATTCATTGTTCTGGAGACTGCTCCATTGAAGAAAACCTTGGCTTTCCTTCCTGTGAGGTAGTCTTCAACCCATTTCATGAGTCTCCCCTTGACACCCATGCATGCAAGCTCGTCTAGGATCGCAATCCCCTGTGCTTTGTCGAAGGCTCCTTTGATGTCCACAAATACAGAGTACCTAGCCGTGTCATTAGCCAAGTAATTAACTATACAATTTGCTGTGCTCCGTCCTTTGACAAATCCATTGACCCCCTCCCCTAACCTGCCTATTTTGTGCAACAGTCGGTTTAGGATGATCCTTTCAAGCATCTTGCAAGTGCATGACACGAGACTGATAGGTCTGTAATTACCAGGGTCATTGGGCTTCGGTATGGGAACAATTATTGCGTGTTTCCATTGTGTGGGCAACACTCCACTTAGGAATGACTTGTTAAACAGGTGGAGTAGTGGATTCCCAGACACTTCACACAGTGCATTGAGTATGTCGTAGGTGACGCCATCTTCACCAGGTGCTGTACTTTTACCCTTTTTCATAGCGCCCCTTACTTCTTGGGCTGTGATTGGGTCCCCATATTCATCATCACTAGACAGTGCTCTTGTTATCCTAATTCTTCTGTCATCATGTCGCAGGAGCTGTTCCCTGCTGATTTCTGCAGGAAGGGAGGAGGAGGATGCTGCATCACTCCACTTGTGAATTAGTTCTTCAGCCTTACCCTGGTCTTTGTGAGCCGCAGGCCGGGCTCTGCCACCCTTAGCTATCTGAAGTTTTGCCCACACTTGTCTTGCAGATGTTTCCCGTCCAATAGAGCTAGTGAACTCAAGCCATTGTCTTTCCCGCTCTTTAATCTTCTCTTCCCTGGCTACTTGACACATAGTTTTAAACAACTCTTGGTTACTCTCAGTGGGATGTCTCCGGTACTCTCTACTCATGTCTCGCACATTTGCGTTAAGCATCTTTATGTAATCATTCTCGCACCATTTTATTTTCTTCCTCTGAGGGTTACTTCGCCCAGGTGTACGGCGCGGAACTCTTAGACAGCTCTCAATTTGGTGATTAAGGTCATCAACAAATGTGTCAATGTCTTCTGGGATTTGGTATTCCGTGAACCAGTCACTCATCCTGTTTATGAAATGCGGCCTCATATCCGGTCCGAGTGATAACCTTTTTCTTTTATTTGTCTCTTTCCTTCTCTTACTCATGTCGAGGGTGGTAATCAGTGCCCAGTGGTCACTACATAAACTGTTCACAATGTGTGTACTGGCATCCGTGCAGTATTTATACCCATTGTTTCGCGTTCTGTCCTGTGTTGATACTTTCAATACCCTATTAATATCCCCTTTGTTATGTCCATTCATCCACTTGTAAACCTGTATCATGTCACCCCTAACTCTTCGCCTTTCCACTGAATGCAAATTAAGCTTTGTTAATCTTTCTTCATATGAAAGATTTCTAATTTGGGGAATTAACTTAGTCATCCTACGCTGGACACGTTCAAGTGAATTTATATCCATTCTATAATATGGCGACCAAAACTGAACTGCATAATCTAAATGGGGCCTAACCAGAGCAAGATATAGCTTGAGAACCACACCAGGTGTCTTGTTACTTACGCTGCGATTAATAAATCCGAGTGTCCTATTTGCCTTATTACGAACATTTATGCATTGATCCTTTTGTTTTAAATTCTTACTAATTATAACTCCCAGATCCCTTTCGCAATCCGACTTCGCAATCTCAACACCATCTAGCTCGTATCTTGTAACTCTATCATCATTACCTAGCCTCAGAACTTTACATTTATCAGCATTAAAAATTAAATTTCCCTACCGATTTTCGTATCATCGGCAAATTTGCAGATGTTGCTACTCAAACCTGAATCTAAATCATTTATATATATTATAAACAACAGAGGTCCCAAGACAGAGCCTTGAGGCACTCCACTTACAACATTTTCCCACTCTGACTTGACTCCATTTATACTAACTCTCTGTTTCCTTTGGTATAGCCATGCCCTAATCCAGCTTAATATAGCACCCCCAATACCATGAGCCTCTATCTTTTTAATCAGTCTTTCATGTGGCACTGTATCGAAAGTTTTGCTAAAGTCAAGGTAAACAACATCACAATCCTTACCACTATCAACTGCCTCAACTATGCTAGAATAAAAAGATAACAAATTTGTTAAACATGAACGGCCATTTATAAAACCATGTTGCGACTCAATTATTAATTTATGTTTTTCAAGATGAAGACGAATTTTATTTATCTTCTCTTCCATTGGTTCTTCCCTTGCAAATGATATTCCTTCTTCCAGTACTGATGTTAGCCTGGCGTTCCGCGAGCGCTATGTCATGGGTTCGTATCCTGGCCGGGGAGGATTTACTGGGCGCAAATCCTTAACTGTAGCCTCTGTTTAACGCAACAGTAAAATGTGTACTTGGATGAAAAAACGATTCTTCGCGGCGGGGATCGTATTCCAGGGACCTGCCCGAAACGCTACGCGTACTAGTGGCTGTACAAGAATGTAACAACTCTTGTATATATATCAAAAAAAAAAAAACCTATCTTACAGGTAACTATCCACAGTCTCTGTACCTAAAGCCTACTAATTCCACTGATGTCAATGAGATAATCCTTTCCCTTAAAACCAAGTCTAGTGCCCTTGAGGAGATACCAACTTTAATTTACAAAAAAGCCTCCAGAACTTTAGCCCCTGCTATTGCATTGCTCTTCAACAAGTCACTTGAACTCCAAACCTTTCCAGATATTCTAAAAAAAAAAAGCGAGAGTAACCCCTGTCCACAAATGTGGTGATCTCACAGATGTTAACAACTACAGACCTATATCAATCCTGCCTAACTTGTCAAAAATATTTTGAAAAACTAATCTACAAGCAGCTTTACTCTTATCTAGCCAAACACAATATACTTAGCTCTTGTCAATATGGCTTCAGACCCAAAAAAAGCACTAACGATGCACTTATTAGTATGATTAACTTGATTCATGCAGCTCTTGATAAAACTGAGTTCCCTGTTGGGTTATTTGTGGACCTGCGTAAGGCTTTTGACACTGTCAACCACCAAAACCTTCTTCTTAAATTACATCATTATGGAGTCAGAGGACACTCCCTGCAATACCTCAAATCTTACCTTACTGACAGGCTCCAGTATGTTTCTGTGAATAATTCAATTTCTCCTACCCTACCCATCAACATTGGTGTTCCTCAGGACAGCATACTTGGCCCTCCCCTCTTTCTCATCTTCATTAATGACCTTCCAAATGCCTCCCAACACCTCAAACCAATTCTATTTGCTGACGACACAACCTTCATTTACTCCAGTCCTGACCCCCTTGCTCTAAATGCCACAGTAAATACTGAGCTAAATAAAGTTCATTTTTGGCTAACCGCCAACAAACTCACCCTTAACATTGACAAAACTTTCTATATTCTGTTTGGCAATAAATCCTCTAATCAAATAATTCTCAGAATAAACAATACCCAAATTTGTAACAAAATAGATGGCAAATTCCTTGGCGTTTTCATTGACCACAAGCTGAATTTCCAGGGACACATTCTAAGTATATAAAAAAAAGTTTCAAAAACTGTTGGCATTCTTTCTAAGATCAGATATTATGTACCTCGCCCTGCCCTGGTGACTCTCTATTACTCCCTCATCTATCCATATCTCAACTATGGTATTTGTGCTTGGGGTTCTACTACCCAAAATCATTTACGTCCTCTAATTACTCAACACAAAGCTGCTATTAGGACAATATCCAACTCTGGCCCCAGACATCACTCGGTACTCCTACTCAAATCTCTGAATATGTTAGATATTAAGTCACTGCACATTCTCTCATGTGTATTATACATATATAAAACGCTGAACTGTAATGCCAATCCTGACCTTAAATGCTTCATTGAAGGTTGTAACAGAACCCATGAGCACCACACCAGAAATATATACAGTTTTGATATTTCAAGAGTACGACTTAATCAAACTAGAAATGCTCTACAAATCAAGGGACCCAGAATGTGGAATGACCTTCCCAACCATGTTAAAGACTGTACCTCTCTCAACCAGTTTAAGATAAAATGAAGCACTACCTGATAAATTCCCTGTAACCTACCTTACCCCTCTATTGTCAACCCAAGTCTGTTTTTTTTTAAACACCTCTGTTTGTCGACCTAATTATATTTGTGCTACTTTTTCAGCCATGTTTCCCTCTTTCTTATTTTTATTTGTATTTGTTCTCAACACATTTTATACTTTAAACTCAATTAGTATTAAGTTTTAGTCTTTAATGTTTTTCCTGCCCGAAACACTTTGCGTAATAGTGGCTTTAGGCATTATATGTACTAGCTCTATCTATAAACCTATCAATTTTTGTAAAAATCTCTTGTATGTATGTACCTTACCTGAATAATCATTTATTAATTTATTAATTTATTTATTTATTTATTTATTTATTTATTTATTTATTTATTTATTTATAATAATAATAATAATAATATGTTTATTCAGGAAAGGTACATACATAGAGAGATTTTACATAAGTGGATCAATTTATAGATAGAGCTAGTACATACAATGCCTAAAGCCACTATTACGCAATGCGTTTCGGGCAAGAAAACATTAATATCTAAAACTTAATACTAATTGGACAAAAAGAATAAAATGTTTTGAGAATAGATACAATTAAAGGTACAAAAAAAAGGGGGGAACATGACTGAAAAGCAGCACAAATACAATATGTAGACAAACAGCGTTGAATAAAAAAAAAATAAGACATGGGTTGACAATAGAGGGGTAAGGTAGGTTACAGGGAGTTTATCAGGTAGTGTTTAGTTTTAATCTTAAACTGGTTGAGAGAGGTACAGTCTTTAACATGGTTGGGAAGGTCATTCCACATTCTGGGTCCCTTGATTTGTAGAGCATTTCTAGTTTGGTTAAGTCGTACTCTTGGAATATCAAAACTGTATTTATTTCTGGTGTGGTGCTCATGGGTTCTGTTACAGCTTTCAATGAAGCTTTTGAGGTCAGGATTGGCATTACAGTTCAGCGTTTTATATATGTATAATACACATGAGAGAATGTGCAGTGACTTAATATCTAACATATTGAGAGATTTGAGTAGGGGTACCGAGTGATGTCTGGGGCCAGAGTTGGATATTGTCCTAATAGCAGCTTTGTGTTGAGTAATTAGAGGACGTAAATGATTTTGGGTAGTAGAACCCCAAGCACAAATACCATAGTTGAGATATGGATAGATGAGGGAGTAATAGAGAGTCACCAGGGCAGGGCGGGGTACATAATATCTGATCTTAGAAAGAATGCCAACAGTTTTTGAAACTTTTTTTGATATATTTAGAATGTGTCCCTGGAAATTAAGCTTGTGATCAATGAGAACGCCAAGGAATTTGCCATCTAATTTGTTACAAATTTGGGTATTGTTAATCTCGAGATTTATTTGGTTAGAGGATTTATTGCCAAACAGAATATAGAAAGTTTTGTCAATGTTAAGGGTGAGTTTGTTGGCAGTTAGCCAAAGATGGACTTTATTAAGCTCGGTATTTACTGTGGCATTTAGAGCAAGGGGGTCAGGACTGGAGTAAATGAAGGTTGTGTCATCAGCAAATAGAATTGGTCTAAGGTGTTGGGAGGCATTTGGAAGGTCATTAATGTAGATGAGAAAGAGGAGAGGGCCAAGTATACTGCCCTGAGGAACACCAATGTTGATGGGTAGGGTAGGAGAAATTGAATTGTTCACAGAAACATACTGGAGTCTGTCAGTAAGGTAAGATTTGAGGTATTGCAGGGAGAGTCCTCTGACTCCATAATGATGTAATTTAAGAAGAAGGTTTTGGTGGTTCACAGTGTCAAAAGCCTTACGCAGGTCCACAAATAACCCAACAGGGAACTCATTTTTATCAAGAGCTGCATGAATTAAGTTAATCATACTAATAAGTGCATCGTTAGTGCTTTTTTTAGGTCTGAAGCCATATTGGCAAGAGCTAAGTATATTGTGCTTGGCTAGATAAGAGTAAAGCTGCTTGTAGATTAGTTTTTCAAAAATTTTTGATAAGTTAGGCAGGATTGAAATAGGTCTGTAGTTGTTAACATCAGTGAGATCACCACATTTGTGGACAGGGGTTACTCTCGCTTTTTTTAGAATATCTGGGAAGGTTTGGAGTTCAAGTGACTTGTTGAAGAGCAATGTAATTGCAGGGGCTAAGGATCTGGAGGCTTTTTTGTAAATTAATGTCGGAATCTCCTCAAGGGCACTAGACTTGGTTTTAAGGGAAAGGATTATCTCATTGACATCAGTGGAATTAGTAGGCTTTAGGTACAGAGACTGTGGATAGTTACCTGTAAGGTAGTCCTTAACCTCAGTACTGGAAGAAGGAATATCATTTGCAAGGGATGACCCAATGGAAGAGAAGAACCTATTGAACTCAATAGCAGAATCAGATGCTGAAAGCTGACCATCGTTATTTGACAGGAGTGTTGGTTTGTTATTTAAAATCTTCTTTGATCCCAAGATTTGTGAAATTGTGCTCCAAGTTTTTTTAATGTTGCTCTTTATTTGGGTAAATTTATCTTCGTAGTATTTAGTTTTGGCTCGTCTAATTATCTTAGATAGCAGTAAAGAGTAATTCTTTGAGAATTCTTTAGAGACGGTTCCTAGCCTATACTTCTTCTCAAGGTCATGTTTTTATTAATGGATTTAAGTATTCCCTTTGTAAGCCAGGGATTGTTAAGCCTTTTGGTAGTGACTTGTTTTGTAAGCATAGGACAGTGGGTGTTATAAAGGCTTAGAGTTTTTTGAAGAAAAGATTGTACTGCTAGGTTGATGTCCCCTATGTTACCTAACTCTGACTCCCAGTTGACATTATCAGCAGCAGTTATAAAATTGCCTATAGCAGATTCATTGTGCAGCCTAAAACTTATCTCCCTTGACTCTAGAGGTGGTTTGTTAATGTTAGTTAAGAGAAATGTGGGGTAATGGTCTGTAGTACTGTCGGTGATTATACCTGAAGTAAGCGGAGAGGTTATGTTGGTCCAGATGTGATCTAGAGTCGTGGCAGTACTATCAGTGATTCTGGTAGGTCTAGTGATTAAGGGTATGAGGAAGCAGGAATTCATACAGTTGAGGAAGCTAACAGTAGTAGGGTGCTCAGGCTCGCAGAGGTCAATATTAAAGTCCCCTGCGATAATTAGATGGTTTTTGTTAAGTCGAGTATTAGATTTCTAAGGTTTGAATTGAATTCGGGCACATCAGTGTTAGGAATCCTATAGACTGCTCCCACAGACAGGATAGACTCGGTACCCTTTACTCTGAAACTGGCGAAGATATACTCCCCACAGCAGTCTCTAGTTCTAATTACTTTTAAGCATGTTAGTTCATGATGGTAGTAAAGAGCAGTACCACCACCTCTCTGAGTTTGACGACAGTTGTGAATTGCCAAGTAGTTAGGCATGTTAAAGAGTTGAGTAGTATCCTCTTTCAACCATGTTTCAGTAAGTCTCAACCAGTTAACCTCTCTCAAGTTTTACCTCTCTCAACCAGTTTAAGAATAAAACTAAACACTACCTAATAAATTCCCTGTAACCTACCTTACCCCTCTAGTTCAACCCATGTCTGTTATTTTTTTAATCAACACTGTTTGTCAACCTTTTGTATTTGTGCTGCTTTTTCAGTCATGTTCCCCCTTTTTATTTTTTTTTATCTTTATTTGTATTTGTTCTCAACACATTTTATTCTTTATGCTCTATTAATATTAAGTTCTAGATATTAATGTTCTTCCTGCCCGAAACGCATTGCGTAATAGTGGCTTTAGGCATTGTATGTACTAGCTCTACCTATAATTCGATCCATTAATGTAACCTCACTTGTATGTATATACCTTACCTGAATAAACATATTTATTTATATATAAACATATTTATTTATATAAGTACAATAAAAGTGAATTTGTTGTCAATAGTTTCAATTAAGGCACTAACATCATCGAAGTGTTTACCTAGGGATCTAACATTTAAGTTGATTACAGAGATATTGTGATTATGTGATAATACATTGTTTACATCATTTGCTGTAAAATATCTGCAGTTCAGATCATTAAAGTGATGATTGTCATAGATAGTGGATAAGAGGTTTAGTTCAGGGTCTAAACTTGCCTGTATAATAAGGTTGGTTGCAGGAATACAAGGCAGGAATGGCAAATTACAAAAAAGAATTAAGACATAAAAGGGGAAAATATATATAAAACAAGTCTATACAACACACAAACAAAATGAACAAAAAAAAAGAACAAAAAATGAACAAAGAACAAATATAATAAATGATATTCCAACTTCCAGTACTGATGTTAAGGACTATCTTACAGGTAACTATCCACAGTCTCTATACCTAAAGCCTAGCTGCTAGTTCCACTGACGTCAATGAGATAATACTTTCCCTTAAAACCAAGTCTAGTGCCATTGATGAGATACCAACTTTAATTTTCAAAAAAGCCTCCAGATCTTTAGCCCCTGCTATTGCATTGCTCTTCAACAAGTCACTTGAACTCCAAACCTTTCCAGATATTCTAAAGAAAGCGAGAGTAACCCTGTCCACAAATGTGGTGATCTTACAGATGTTAACAACTACAGACCTATATCAATCCTGCCTAACTTGTCAAAAATATTTGAAAAACTAATCTACAAGCAGCTTTGCTCTTATCTAGCCAAACACAATATACTTAGCTCTTGTCAATATGGCTTCAGACCCAAAAAAAAGCACTAACGATGCACTTATTAGTATGATTAACTTGATTCATGCGGCTCTTGATAAAAATGAGTTCCCTGTTGGGTTATTTGTGGACCTGCGTAAGGCTTTTGACACTGTCAACCACCAAAACCTTCTTTTTAAATTACATCATTATGGAGTCAGAGGACACTCCCTGCAATACCTCAAATCTTACCTTACTGACAGGCTCCAGTATGTTTCTGTGAATAATTCAATTTCTCCCACCCTACCCATCAACATCGGTGTTCCTCAGGGCAGCATACTCGGCCCTCTCCTCTTTCTCATTTACATTAATGACCTTCCAAATGCCTCGCAACGCCTCAAACCAATTCTTTTGCTGACGACACAACCTTCATTTACTCCAGTCCTGACCCCTTGCTCTAAATGCCACAGTAAATACTGAGCTAAATAAAGTCCATCTTTGGCTAACTGCCAACAAACTCACCCTTAACATTGACAAAACTTTCTATATTCTGTTTGGCAATAAATCCTCTAATCAAATAAATCTCAAAATTAACAATACCCAAATTTGTAACAAATTAGATGGTAAGTTCCTTGGCGTTCTCATTGACCACAAGCTGAATTTCCAGGGACACATTCTAAATATATCAAAAAAAGTTTCAAAAACTGTTGGCATTCTCTCTAAGATCAGATATTATGTACCCGACCTGCCCTGGTGACTCTCTATTACTCCCTCATCTATCCATATCTCAACTATGGTATTTGTGCTTGGGGTTCTACTACCCAAAATCATTTACGTCCTCTAATTACTCAACACAAAGCTGCTATTAGGACAATATCCAACTCTGGCCCAGACATCACTCGGTACCCCTACTCAAATCTCTGAATATGTTAGATATTAAGTCACTGCACATTCTCTCATGTGTATCATACATATATAAAACGCTGAACTGTAATGCCAATCCTGAACTCAAAAGCTTCATTGCTGGTTGTAACAGAACCATGAGCACCACACCAGAAATAAATAGTTTTGATATTCCAAGAGTACGGCTTAATCAAACTAGAAATGCTCTACATATCAAGGGACCCAGAATGTGGAATGACCTCCCCAACCATGTTAAAGACTGTACCTCTCTCAACCAGTTTAAGATTAAAACTAAACACTACCTAATAAATTCCCTGTAACCTACCTTTTTTTTTAATCAATGCTGTTTGTCAACATTTTGTATTTGTGCTGCTTTTTCAGTCATGTTCCCCCTTTTTTCTCATCTTTATTTGTATTTGTTCTCAACACATTTTATTC
>WNGS01106319.1:14005-29946 GCA_020271785.1 Procambarus virginalis | reverse complement strand
GAGAGAGAGAGAGAGAGAGAGAGAGAGAGAGAGAGAGAAAGAGAGAGAGACGGATGCCGTTTCTCTCTCAGGAATGCAGATAGTTAATAATAACAACTAACAACCACTTGTACGTGAAATTATCCGTGTAATGAGTCTGGGGTATCTCCCATGGGACTATTGTTTCTCTACAACTCCAGCTGTTGTTAATACTCATTTTGTGAAAGAAATATTTGCAAACGTTTCTCTTGCAGTCTGAGTGAGTATTCTCTCTCTCAGACACTCGCGGGAGCAATGATATTGTCTTTACCGGTGTGTAGTGTGATTTACACACCTGACTTACAGGTGTGCATTGCAGTGAACTCAGACGGAACTCTACGCCGTCGAGGGGGTCATAGTACACATGTACCACGTTCTAAAATCCTTATGGTAGGCCTTAGGTCTGTGCTGGGGGAGGGGGAGGGGGGCATCTCTCTGTATTGTTGTTAAAGATTCGCTACCTGGAACAAAGTTCCAAGTAGCACGGGCTATGGTGAGCCCGTAAAGGCTCTGTAGCACACATCACCAGTACCCTAACGAGAGTACCACCATGGTACTTGATTAATTACAATGAGTTCAGCAGTGTTGCTACAGAAGCCAGGCGTCAAGGAGTCAGTCATTTTGAATGCTGTAAACAGCGGCTTTCTGTCGCCAAGGCAGACGAAGAGGCACCTGGCTCCAAGAACCATGACGTATTCATGACGTCATATCTCTATAGCCGGCATGTATTGGTCAACATGATAGGGGGGGCGGCACCTGTGCCTGGCTCTCATTGGTTGGTTCCTTGACCTGACTGCTGAAGCCCAAGGGACTCTGGTGTCACGTAAGAGGGCCGTCAAAGTATTCTGTCTCCGGAGTGTGTTCTAATCAAGGGTCATAACTGGCCGGCCTCTCACACTGTTCAAGAGAGAACTTGACAAACACCTCCAAAGAATACCTGATCAACCAGGCTGTGATTCATACGTCAGCCGCGTCCAACAGCCTATTTGACCAGATGACCAGCCGGGAGGCCTAGTCGGAGACAGGGCCGCGGTGTCTTTGATCCCTGAACCCCCTCCACAATTTAGACACAAGGTAGATAAGGTAGTCAGATGTGAGTTGATATGACTCCTCGACCAACTGGTCATTGCTAGTGCGCAATATTCTGCAACATGAAAGTAGTCCACTGCATTTATTTCAATATAACTAGAGTTCAGCAAGAGCTGTTACTACGATTTATTGGATTTAAGATGTTGGTGTGTGTAATGGAAGAATCATTTGAAGTGTGTTTAATAATCCCATAATATCACAGCCATCTGTGTACTGGAGCAACGGGAACAGTGACCAGTGAACACATCAGAGTGAGAGAAGTGTTCCTGCATAGTTTTCAGTGTAATTTTGCTCTTAACTGTTTTGAAGAGTAGAAACTAGGCCGTCATGTACTGAGTGAGCTGCCTGTGTGTACACCTGCCAGTGACAGGTGTACGCTGTACACCTGGCAGTCACCACATGTGTTGTCAACCACACTCTCCCACACTCAGTCAGTTGTGTGTGGCTGACCACATGTGTTGTCAACCACACTCTCCCACACTCAGTCAGTTGTGTGTGGCTGACCACATGTGTTGTCAACCACACTCTCCCACACTCAGTCAGTTGTGTGTGGCTGACCACATGTGTTGTCAACCACACTCTCCCACACTCAGTCAATTGTGTGTGGCTGCCACCTGCGTCGTATAATTCTTGCATAAATAACACATGCAATCGTTGTAAGAGCTTCCAGCACTACACCCAAGGG
Organism: Procambarus virginalis; assembly: GCA_020271785.1. Lineage (NCBI taxonomy): Eukaryota > Metazoa > Arthropoda > Malacostraca > Decapoda > Cambaridae > Procambarus > Procambarus virginalis. The sequence goes on along the minus strand of WNGS01106319.1, from coordinate 28,154 downwards.
ATTTCTACATGCAGTAGTGTTGAGAGAGAACTGCTGTTACTATTGTGTTTGAAGCTCCTGCCAAGTTATGAATGAGTCCAGCTGTCCAGCTCATCTTCCGAGCTGTTTGATTGGCTATTGGTGTGTAGGACCAGCCTATTGCAAGTACAATCTCTTCATTATTTGCTTAATTGTGTTTCTACACACCGATCAAAGTGATCAGCCATAACTTCTCACCGTCACAACACCTGCAACAGGTGATAGGTTCGCTTCAGGAACGTGACTGACTTCGACTGGACTTCGAAGTGTCGATGGATACGAGGAGGAGAAGGAGGAGGAGGAGGAATAACAATAATAATAATGAGAGAAGTAAACGAGGAGGGAAGCCAGAAGCCAGAAGTCAACTTTCCCCTGGAAGGTGTTGGGGGCTCTTGGAGGTCACCCCCTCCCCCCCCCCTCCCAACCCCACCAGCAGGAAAACGTATTTTTAGAGTTGTAAACGCAAGCTCTCAGACGTTGACCCGCGGGTGAGGGGGGGTGGGGGGGTTGTGTTGTGTGTTGTAGTCATTGTCCCCCTTCCCCGACCCCCCCCCCCTTGGAGTGCTGGGTAGGGGGTGTCACCCCCTACCCACTAGGCTCACCCCGCCCCTCTTTCCAGCTCTCCAAACCCCACAATTCTTAGGAAACAATAACCTTCCTATCCACTGTTGTCCGGCCGTTCTTGACCGTGTGTGACCTTGGGTACTGTCCCTCCGTGACCCCTGGGAGTACGCAAGAGTACCCAAGAGTACCATGGAAGTCACTACTGGGGACTCACCGGGGGAGATGGAGGGCTAGGTTAACAGAGTCACCAGGTGAACCCGTACGGGCGCCACCACGGGCCCTCTACCACCACGGGTCCTTCACCCTGTAGGTGAGTTTCAGCTTTTGGGTCCTGCCTGGCGAGCTTCAGTCGACTGGTGTGCATGTTCCGTGGCCTCTACTACTTCACTACCTGGTTCATTCGAAGTCTTTGTTATATGACCTCATTTCTTGTGGAAATGATTTTTTTTACCTCGTCCTCGTCTATTCCTTTCAGTATTTCACACGTTGCGATCATGTCTCTTGAGGTGTGCCCCATGGAATAGTGTGAGACTGAGCTCCAATAACATATCATTGTTCATGATTGCTTTTGTTTCTGGCAGAAGTCATGATGAACCTAATAATGAACCTATAATGAAAATAAACGATAATATTTTGTGTTTTACATATGGTGTGAAGGTGTGTGACGCCATGTTGTTCATGTCGGTACAGGGTTCGGATCCTACTGGTTCGTAGGGCTATTGATAGCCAGTTTAATTTGGGGAACTTAGTGGAGGTTTAAATTGTTTAAATTTGGGCCCCGAGGGGCGAGTTTATTGGGCAGCGCCACTCATCCTGTGAGTGGACACACCGCCATAGTGACAGTATTGGGCAGCGCCACTCATCCTGTGAGTGGACACACCGCCATAGTGACAGTATTGGGCAGCGCCACTCATCCTGTGAGTGGACACACCGCCATAGTGACAGTATTGGGCAGCGTCACTCATCTTGTGAGTGGACACACCGCCATAGTGACAGTATTGGGCAGCGCCACTCATCTTGTGAGTGGACACACCGCCATAGTGACAGTATTGGGCAGCGCCACTCATCCTGTGAGTGGACACACCGCCATAGTGACAGTATTGGGTAGCACCACTCATCCTGTGAGTGGACACACTGCCATAGTGACAGTATTGGGCAGCGCCACTCATCCTGTGAGTGGACACACTGCCATAGTGACAGTATTGGGCAGCGCCACTCATCCTGTGAGTGGACACACCGCCATAGTGACAGTATTGGGCAGCACCACTCATCCTGTGAGTGGACACACCGCCATAGTGACAGTAATGGGCAGCGCCACTCATCCTGTGAGTGGACACACCGCCATAGTGACAGTAAAGGGCAGCGCCACTCCTCCTGTGAGTGGACACACCGCCATAGCAGCATGTACAACACTCCCCAATAGGAAGAAAACCCGCTGGGTTGTTCATCCTGTAGTGTTGTGGCCACTGGATCCTTCCTTTTATCCCTCCTGTAACTGCCTTCATTTTTATTTTGTAGAGCTTTGTTGATTGCCCTTCCTCTACCCACTCCCATCATGTTGCATTTGCTAGAATTGAGCTCTATCAGCCACTTGTCTCCCTGCAGAAGTCTGCAATCATACTCAGTCTTTACCTATTTTTATTCGATTATTATTCTCGAGTAGATCATTCACGTAGATTAAGAAGGACAACTCTACGAGACCCATTTCTACGAGACCGAGCCCTACGAGACCCAGCCCTACGAGACCCATCTCTACGAGACTGCTTGCTACTTCTCACAACTATATCACTTTAACTTTTCGTCTTTCACTATCAGTCTGTTTCCTGTCTGTTAGTTACTCCATCTTATCTGTGTGTGTGTGTCTGTGTGTGTGTGTGTGTGTGTGTGTGTGTGTGTGTTTGTGTGTGTGTGTGTGTGTGTGTGTGTGTGTGTGTGTGTGTGTGTGTGTGTGTGTGTTTGTGTGTGTGTGTGTGTGTGACAATGATGACGGTAGTTGTAACAAGCGGTGATGGTAACAACAATGTTATTTACAATAATGATGCTGTAGTTGATGATGCTGATGTGATTAATCCATAGTGGTGGTGGTGGTGGTGGTAGTAGTGGTGGTAGTGGTAGTGTGGGGTACTAACATCATCTTCTCTCTCTCCTTCTCACCCCACAGGTCATTCCTGGGACGCCCAATCGTCCTCGCGCCCATAGGCTGGTATGACGTGATAACGTTTATCTATATATGCATCATGATCATCCCCTCCATCACTCCCCTCCTCAACAAAGAGCTTCCTGATTGACAGGAAAGTGTGCAATTGCATGACCTTGCAAGGTCCCCAACTCCCCCCCCCCCCGCCCCCCCTCTAACAGTCTGGAGAAGAAATGTGGAACATCTTCCCATCTGATGTTCTTCACACACTAAGATGTTCAGACATCTTTGGAACGTCTCTCAAAGAACTGCATGACGTATGGCTCTCTCTTGCCTCTAGTGAACACTAAATATTGCCTGAGACGCTGTGCCTACTTGTTAGGCCTAGTATGTACTAGCTGTATCTAGCAATCCAACATTATCTTTGTAACTTATATTTTGAATGTGTGCATCATTTTTAAAAAAATGCAAATGTTGCAAAAATGCAACATTTTTACCTGAATAAACATTATCTGTTGCATGATATTGCATGACTAGTTGCTTATTAAACTGCATGAGCCTGGGACAGGATTTAAACAATGCTCTTACGGAACCTGTACATCTTTCAACACTCATATGGGCGGCTTTGTTTGCATATATTAAACAGTGGACGAGCTTGGACTCTTCACAATACGGGGTTATTGTTGTTGTAAACAAGCTCGTAGTGCTTCGGTGCTTATAAGCTGTTTAGCAAATGTAAACAGTAGTTGTCTTGATTGAGAGAGGATGTACAGGTTTCGTAAATGGTTGCTTAATAAGTGCTTGATGAATCATGGGCATTAATCTGTTGCCGCAGATTGACTGCATGTAATTTTTTTTTGCTTGTTGAATGCTGTATCGACCAGACTCTCCTCCACGACCAGACTCTCCTCCACGACCAGACTCTCCTCCACGACCAGACTCTCCTCCACGACCAGACTCTCCTCCACGACCAGACTCTCCTCCACGACCAGACTCTCCTCCACGACCAGACTCTCCTCCACGACCAGACTCTCCTCCCGGCGACACATTTGCGCTACTTTCCATATGTGTGTGTGTGTGTGAGTGTGAGTGTCGAGGTGTGTGTGTGTGAGGTGAAGACGGACCATCACCAGGAGATGAGTCGTACGGTGAGTACAGTATTGTGTTGTTAGTGTGTTCCGCCAAGTGTCTCGGTGATGGGCGGTGTTGTGTTGTGGTGTTGTGTTGTGGTGTTGTGTTGTGTGTCCGAGTGCTATATCGCTGGCATCAACTTGGCATAAATTAACTAGACTTGCTTGCATGATCTGACACCTGAGAGAGAGAGGGAGAGAGAGAGTCTCTCCCACCAACATATAAACTCACACATTACTCATGGAACTACATAATGACCATGGCATGCTGCTGAACAGCTTCGTGACCTTCTCCATATATAAAGCAACACGGAGCTCAACACCAAACAGGTCACGAAGCGAGTAAAAGGAGGTGTTGAGTCACCATTGAGGACGGAAGAGGCCACCTTGAGTCCCGTATATACCTCCGGGGGAACCAATGACGAATATTTGCGGGCTATTCATGCCCATGCCACCTCAAGGTGGGCTTAATCTTAGTCAGTCAATCAACGAGGCCCGGTGAGGTCCCCAAGGTGAGGATCCCCGCCCTTCTTGAGGTTATCTTGAGATGATTTCGGGGCTTTAGTGTCCCCGCGGACCGGTCCTCGACCAGGCCTCCACCTCCAGGAAGCAGCCCGTGACAGCTGACTAACACCCAGGTACCTATTTTACTGTTGACCAGACCACACACTAGAAGTTGAAGGGACGACGACGTTTCGGTCCGTCCTGGACCATTCTCAAGTCGCTTGAGAATGGTCCAGGACGGACCGAAACGTCGTCGTCCCTTCAACTTCTAGTGTGTGGTCTGGTCAACATACTTCAGCCACGTTATTGTGACTCTTCGCCTGCACCTATTTTACTGCTAGTAACAGGGGCATAGGGTGAAAGAAACTCTGCCCCATTGTTTCTCGCCGGCGCCTGGGCCGAACCCTCGTAGTGCTCACCTGTGTAGCACTTCAGCAGGAACCATTAGAAGGCAGGTGATGGATTGAGCACGTGAGACCTCCATTGAGCACCATGAGAGCCCCCATAGAGCACGGGTACCCAATGTAAACACTTACCAATCCAATCGTGCCAACCGTTCTGGAGGCACTGAACCCTCTAGTGGAGCCTCAGTCACGTCACACCTGCTCCTGTGTACACCTGCCTCCTCCACACCTGTTAGCCGCGTGGGAGGCCACACCTGTTAGCCGCGTGGGAGGCCATACCCGCTACCCGCGTGGGCGTCCACAACCGTTGCCCACAATCTGCTGGCCGTTACCTAACTGTCCAACAGTGCTTACCTAATCGTGGCCTCGCGTCAAGGGAAGACAGAAGGGTTATGGGAGACATGATTACCACCTACAAGTTCCTCTGGAGAATTGACAGCGCAGACAAGGACAGATTAATCGGCACGGGTGGAACACGAACAAAGGAAACACAGGTGGAAACTGAGTACCCAAAGAGCCATAAAGACATTAGAAATAATTTTGTCAGTGTCAGAGTAGTTAACAAATGGAATGCATTAGGCAGTGATGTGGTGGAGGCTGACTCCATACACAGTTTCATATGTGGATATGATAGAGCCTAGTAGGCTCAGGAATCCGAACTCTAATTAATGGACAGTTGGGACTCGGAACCAGAGAGCCGAAGCTCAACCCCCGCAAGCACATTAGGTAAATACATCACGTTAGTACACACAACAAGTGTAGCTAACGAGAGAGAAGAATGTTGGGTCACACAATGTCAAATAATGCAGTGAAGAGGACAGTAAGAAACTTTGCAAACACCTGTAATACCTCTAACACCTGTAACACCTCCGACACCTGCAACATCACACGGGTTGCAAGCAGTAAATCCTGTCTTACTAAACACCTGCAGACTAACAAAACCTGGTAGAAATCACTCACAAAACACAAAGATTTAATATTACCGGACTGCAAACATGCGTTTTGTGAAACACTTTCCGAGCGAAGCCGGATACAGGAAATACAGCTACAAGCCGGGTGAGGTGGTTAGGAGACAGCAGCTTATAGCCGCAACTAACCGCACCCCCCACCACAGACCGCTGGTTCGTGTGCGTGGGGGGGGGGCGTGGATGGGCGGTGTGTGTGTGTGGTGCGTGGTTTGTGTGGTGGCAGGGAAGGTCATGGGGGTGATGATTCTAAATTGTGCATTAGTAATGTGAAACTGTGGAATTGGTGAGAATTTTTGTATATGTTCACCTCACTGTTTCTTGAATGGCTTTATCTGTAATGCAAATTAAGTCTTGCGAAGGTCACACTCTCTCTCTCTCTCGCGTCCTCTCTCTCTCGTTCACTCCTACTCGTCTCTCTCTCTCTCTCTCGTCTCTCTACCTCAGTCGGTCTCTCTCCTCTCCTCTCTCTGTCCTCTCTCTCTCCCCTCTCCTCATCTTCCCTCCTCCTCGTTCTCTCTCTCGTCTCTCTCTACCTTCCCTTTCCTTCGGAAACGCCTCCTTCTTGCTGCACCATCCCATCTCCAGAACGTGTAGGTACAGTCCCTGCGCACCTCCCTCTGACCACAGTGGCGCGGCCGTGCATGTGGGGACCCTGGGAACAATGTAAGGGTGTGTAACGGACCGCCCTCAGGCAGCCAGGTGCGTGATATCCACTTTTGCCGGTGAGCGTCACTTGGGCCTTCATGCTCATAAATACACAATTCGAGGACTTCTGTCGTCACTTCTACTTCTCTGTGTGTTTTGGAAAGTGATTATTTTATTTTTATGCTTGACTTTCTGTCTCTCTCTCTTATTCCCTTCCCTCCCCCCCCCTCGTATATTTACATTTAAGTGTAACTGATTACTGGGATATACGCCCCTGTTCTTGTTGTCATCTTGCAAAGGTAGCATTTTTATAGTCCATTTTTGCTCTTGTTTAATTTCGGAGCGGATAGTTCCTCCTCTAAAAGCGTGTTCTCTCGTATACCGTTTTCTCTTAGAGTCGCAGTAAAGAAAACGGGTAGGTTTTTTCCGTATTGTAAGGGTAACCAAATCATTCAGTTGGCGTTATTGTTCGGTGAACGGTAACTTTTCAGCATTATTTCCGGAACAGAATGTATGATGAATACATTGTATGATGAATGTATGATTTCCGGTACATGGGCCAGAATCAGGGGGTAGTTATGAGTTAACTCACTCGCGGACTTTGGAATAGTTATCAAATTGAAGAAGTATGGAAGGAGTTGCTTGATGTGGTTTACGGTTTAAGACTTATCAAGTGAACCCCATCAAGCAAGAGAGTTAGTACGGCCAGTTTTTTTAGATATATACAAGAGTTGTTACATTCTTGTACAGCCACTAGTACGCGTAGCGTTTCGGGCAGGTCCCTGGATACGATCCCCGCCGCGAGAATCGTTGTTACAACCAAGTTAACATTTTACTGTTGGGTTAAAACAGAGGCTACAGTTAAGGATTTGCGCCCAGTAAATCCTCCCCGGCCAGGATACGAACCCATGACAAAGGCGCTCGCGGAACGCCATGCGAGTGTCTTACCACTGCACCACGGAGACTGTGACTTATTAGTTTACAACCCAACCAGCGAGTATACTTAGTCTTCTGAACATAGTAAAGGGCTGAAGTATACTTACAATGTATATGTATACCGAGAAGCGGGTATACCTTTCAGTGGTCTACATCACTTCTAGTATCGTTTTCCTCATTTAGCTGGACTATATATGAACCTTTATAAACATATGAGAATATTTATTTCTCATGAAATATGTTTTTTTTCCGAAACATATCATAAATAATCATATATTTACATTGAAAATTATATTACATGCTAATAAAAGCTAACTACAAATGCGTATAATATGAGTACACATTATGGAAATTGACTCAGAAATAATAAAATAAGGTTCATAGAACTTAGGAAATGTGTACTGGCACCTTTCCCTGATTTCTTGAGTTGGGATCTTATCAAAGTATTCGTTTTCTGCAATTCAGCAAAGCAGTTCATTACAAGAAAACCGGAATAAACTTTAAGGTAAACTACGTAGTATTCAGCCGAAACAATGTAAATTGAACATCAAAATAATTAAATTGTAATGCATTCAAATACATCAAGGCTAGGAGACGGGGGTATAATGACATAGCCCCTCACTCCCCCTGTAGTCACAAGGGGAGTGATGGATCCATCCGTGTCACCCCAGTACTTTTAACGCCGCCTACCAATACCGACCACCACCAGCAGTGACAGACTACTAGTATCAGCCCAAAGGTGACACCTGTGCGCCACCTGTCCTTCCACACACCATCACACACACACTTTTCACCTGTATACTTGTAATCACTGGTCTGAGAGCTGTGTATGAAGTGCCCTTAACTGTTCAATAACAATGGTAATGAACAAGGAGGAACGTTTTAACATTAAGGTGAGGTTGAGTGGAGGAGAATACCTGGAGTGTAAAACACGGCCCTGAGTCCTGCTAGCTCCGTCCTCTCTTCCTTATGGGCGGTTCTTTTTTTTCTTCCCTTCCTTCCTTCCTGCCTTCCATTTCCTTCCTTCCTTTCTCCTGCCTTCCTTCCTTCCTTACTTCCTTCCTTCCTTCCTTCCATTCCGATTCTACGTCTTTTCTATTTGTTTTGCTTCATTCCACTCGTCCCTTGTTTCCGTCGTGGGTGGGAGGGAAGTGAGTCAGGGCAGCGGGGAGTTGCTCTCTTACTCAACTAAGTGAGTAAACACACTCAGGGACGGGGAGTAAAGTGCCCTCAACCACGTTCACCAAAAGCTGACTAAAGAGCCAGAGCTCAACTCCCCCCCCACCCCCGCAAGCACACTAGATAAGTACGTTGCCTCTTGGCGTATAGTCCGAGGATATCTCATTCTGCGTCTCCTTCCCTACGCTTGTATCTATAGTTACCTGCTATACAAGTTGGGGGGGTGTATCTAAGTGTATCAAATGTATGGTTATCATCTACACCTTTAGGTATATATGTCAGCTGGCCTAGACTACATGGAAGAGGGAGTACAGTGTCAAAAACTAGCTACGTAGTGATAAACATTATCACCATCACAACAGGGCGATCAGTCAAAGCTTTTCCATCTATGTGAGTAACTCATAAAGACATCTATGTGAGTAACTCATAAAGACATCTATGTGAGTAACTCGTAAAGCACTTGACAAGGGGGTGTCAGTAAATACGGGAAGCGGGAAGGGGGTCCTGTGAATACGGTTAGGAGTTGCGTGAATATAAGAAGAGGTCTAGGTCCTGTGAATAAGAGGAAGAGGGTCCTGTAATTATGAGAAGTCCTGATAATTCGAGGACAGGGGAGGCCCTGTGGAATACATAACGGGGGGGGGGGGGGTCCTGTGAATAAGAAAAAGGGGGTCCTATGAACAGTGTTTGGAGGTTGAAGTGACCTTTCACTTGAAGGTTAGTGTGAAGCCTCCATATCCATGTTTACCTGAAGCAGGAGGAGCAGGCAGGTGTTGCCTCACCTGACCACTCAGGTGTTGGCTCAGGTGTGAGGGACCACGCCCCTGGGTAGGTGAGGGACCACGCCCCCCCCTGGGAGTGTGAGGACACACGCCCCCTGGGTAGTGTGGGGAACCACGCTCCCCTGGGTAGTAGGGGTGGACCGCGCTCCCCTGGGTAGTGTGGGGAACCACACCCCCCCCTGGGTAGTGTGGTGGACCCACGCCCCCTGGGTAGTGTGGGGGACCACGCCCCCCTGGGTAGTGTGGTGGACCACGCCCCCTGGGTAGTGTGGGGACCACGCCCCCCTGGGTAGTGTGAACACCCTCGTCGGTGGCCTTGGACAGGCTCCACTGGACGTTGTAATACACCTGCTGATGTTTAGGCAATTTGTGATCAAGGTGTCTATTGTTACACGTGTCTGGCCTTGGTCTTGTTGAGTGGCGTCACTCTGGTCACTTCCCCTTGTCAGTCACTCTTCCCCTGGGGGTCCCCCAGACCAACCCCCACCTGTCCACCAGGCTGTTGTTTCGGGGGAGCGACCAGCAGGCTGATTGATCCACAACAACCTGGTGGTCTGACATTTCTTGCAATAACATGTCTTATTCTTTTCTGAAGGACACCACTTTGGGTTTCCGGCAGCATTATTTCTAACGCTTGCTGGGAAGGTATTGAACAGCCGTGATGTTCATGAAGTGTTCTAATTGGTGCTAGAACACTCTCCGCCTAGTGAACTCAGGACAGTGAAGTCGTCATTCCACACACTCGAATCATTCGGATTTCACTCTCAAAACTTCCTCACTACCTGAAGAAGCTGTCATTAGCACCCAACCAATTAAGCCGTCGAGTTTAACCAAGTCAGTCACTCATTCGATCAATCAACCAGTCGGTCGAAGCAGTGAGTCAATGAGTAAATCAGCCGGGGAAAGATGAGTGGCTGATCCAGCTAGTAGTCATTCACAGTGATTATAATCAATTTCGCAAAGACTGATTGATCACTTTGCTGGCCCAGCCAATCAGTTCATCCCTGCCTGTGAACTCCCCACCCCACACACTTGTCATACCGACAGTGATCTGTTGTGTGTTGTGTGTGTGGTGTAGGTGTGTGTGTGTGTGTGTGTGTGTGTGTGTGTGTGTGTGTTGTGGTGTTGTTGTGTGGTGTGGTGTGTGTGACTTTCGATAAGGTGAAGGGGATGTTACAAATCGAGCGTTCGTGGGATGAAGGTTAGGTCATTCGAACAACCTGTTCGGATAATCGCACAGTAAGGATAGTGGAGTAGGAGAGTATAAATGCATAGGAAAGAAGAGTAAATTGTAGAGGAGCAACTTGAAGAGAAGGAGGCGATGTGGTGTGGTGTGTGTGTGTGTGTGTGTGTGTGTGTGTGTGTGTGTGTGTGTGGTGTGTGTGTGGGTGGTTGTGTATTTTACCCGACTTACATAACAGGAAAAGGAGCAGCCAGCATGAAGTCGACCCCTTCAAACCCAACCCTACACACACAACACACACACACACACCACACACACACACACACACACACACCACAACACACACACACACACACACACACACACACACACACACCACATGTCTACAGGGGCCCAGGTAGCCTGGTGGATAGCACGCAGGATTCGCAATTCTGTGACGCGGGTTCGATTCCCGCATCCCGGCAGAAACAAATGGGCAAAGTTTCTTTCACCTGAATGCCCCTGTTACCTAGCAGTAAATAGGTACCTGGGAGTTAGTCAGCTGTCACGGGCTGCTTCCTGGGGTGTGTGTGTGGTTGGTGTGGAAAAAAAATAGTAGTTAGTGTAGTTAGTAAACAGTTGATTGGCAGTTGAAGAGGCGGGCCGAAGAGCAAGTCTCAACCCCCGTAAATACAACTAAGTGAATACAACTAGTGAATACACACACACACACACACACACACACACACACACACCCACACACACACACACACAACACACACACACACACACACACACACACACACTTAGCCTGAACAAAACTGGAATCTGACCAGTGTCCACCATAGCGAGGAATACAGGTAGATATACCGTATCTACCTTGAAGTCACCTTGAGGTGTTTCGGGGCTTAGCGTCCGTGGGGGGATGGTTTGCCCCCGCGGCCCGGTCGTCGACCTAGACCTCCGCATGAAGTAAGAAAATGACATCCTATCGAGAAAGACTTAATCCTTAAGGCCTATTAATGTCCCAGTAATATTTGGGACAATGGCCAAGTGACATTTGTCTTAAACAGATATTATATTCAAAGTTATAATTAAATTATTGTATACCTAGGCTTTAAATAGCAGTGCCTTAATGTAGTTACCTTGGTCCTTTAGTTACCTTTAGTTACGTTTTAGTTTCACGTTGTCTACACAGGTGGGTAGAGAAGCAGACAATATATGAGTCTTGTCATCAGAGAGAGAGCTCTTACTATAGCTCATATAAGCTCATATAGGTCCCTAAATATTTCTAGGTGAAAAGGGGGCACACAATTACGAGCTCGGTGACCAGTCGACCCAGGGTTCGAACCTTGATTAAATCGCTATTTCGCCTCTCACACATTCTACCCCATAAATCATTCATGAGATAATCTACCTGTGAGCCAGCTGGGGGGTGGTGGAGGGTACCTGTGAACCAGCTGGGGGGTGGTGGAGGTACCTTGGGAACCAGCTGGTGGGTGGTGGAGGTACCTGTGAACCAGCTGGTGGGTGTGTGGACGGTACCTTGCACCAGCTGGCGGGTGGTGGAGGTACCTGTGAACCAGCTGGGGGGTGGTGGAGGTACCTGTGAGCCAGCTGGTGGGTGCTGGAGGTACCTGTGAACCAGCTGGTGCCCTGCCGCCGGCCTCACCATTGGTCGTACCTTATGTGAGTCACAGGGTGCGCTCCATCGATCTGCCTCTCTCGACCTGTGCGTGAGGCACGCGTGAAGCGGCCGCGCGCGCGTGTGTACTCACCTAATTGTGCTTGCGGGGTTGAGCTTGGCTCTTCTGGTCCCGCCTCTCATCGTCAATCAACTGTGTGTAACAGGTTCCTGAGCCTATATGGCTCTATCATATCACATATAACTTGTAGGAGTAGCCTCCACCACATCACTCCTAATGCATTCCATTGTTAACTACTCTGACACTGAAAAATTATTTCTAAGTCTTTGGCTCATTTGGGTACTCAGTTTCCACCGTGTCCCTCCTTGTTCTGTTCCACCCGGTGCGATTAAGCTTGTCTTGCCCCTGTCAATTCTCCCGAGGAATTGTAGGTGGTTATCATGTCTCCCCTAACCTTCTGTGTGCCGTATGCGCGTGTGCTTGTGTGTGTGTGTGTGTGTGTGTGTTGTGTTGTGTGTGTTGTGTGGGTGTGTGTGTGTCATGTACGTATATTAGGGAAGCGATATTATTTGTTTTTATACATTCTGTCCTGCTTCAACACCGCCCCCAATCCTCTGCTGGGGGGCCATATCCCCCCCTACACCCACCCCCCACTGCACTTCACTCACCATCCCCCCTCCCCCTCCCCCCCCCATGATGGTCGTCGTCGCAGCGCTGACTCACCCATGACTCACGGTGAGGCGTCTTAAACGGCCTCGGGGGCGTCGATGCACAGGGATCGGGGTCGGCGCTGACGGAGCCGCTGGATCGAGGAACCACTGGCCGGTAGTCGGGTGGTACGTGGCCTGTGGTGTGTCGGTGTGTGTATGTGTGTGTCGTCCGTACCAGTGTTCGCATCCCAGTCCTGACCGTAGTGGTGTACCGTGATCGCCTAGTGTATGCTTCGTCCGTGAAAGATTTCCGCGTTGCGGTTGAAGTTCCGAACCCCATAGTGGCAGAGGGGTGACTGGTGTAGCTCAGCGCCCCCCCCCCCCCCAGGCAGGTGTGTGGCTTGAGCATGCAGTGGCTGGAGACCTGTGTTTCAGCAGACTATTGCTGCATGAGCACCACCTACAACCATCCTCCACGAACGCCAGCACATCTTCGCTGAGCCACCAACCACGCCTGGTACTGCAGCGCCTCCAACGGGTGGCCAGCTGCGGAGCTACAAAGGGCGCGCCGCTCCTGCTTGCAGGACGATTACAACACCCCAGTGGCCACGCCGGGGACAAGAAGCCGGCGGGCGGGAAGAGGAGGAGCGTGAGGGCGAGTTGTTAGCGAGGACATTTGGCCAACAAGGTGTTTGGACGGGAGGAGAGCCCAGGGTCAGAGGTCAAGTGTCACCATGTGATCCCCAGAGCCAGAACTTAGGACCTCCAAGAACCCAGGAGGACGAAAGGCGCAGCTCCGAGGGGGGAAAGATCCTCCCACGCACAAATCTAAGGTGCTCCTTTTCACGCGCGGTGACCATATACCTGTCGCTTGCCCGTCTGTCTGTCTATGACAACCAGAGGCTAGTATGTCCTCTCTGTATATTTGGAAACGAATAAAGTACGTTTTATAGTTACTGAAGGGTGTAAAAGTGTTCGGAGTCCTTGAAAACCCCAATATATAGATATATATATCTAGATATATAATATATATCATTATATATATATATATATATATATATAGTATATATATACCATAGGCTTAATGGGAAAAATATTTGGTTCAGGAAGAGGTGAGTGGATCTTTGAGCGCATTGTGGGAAGTGAGAGGACCTGTATATAGGTCCTGAAGAATATAGATTATTCTTTAAGAATGGTAGTAGTATCTTAGACAGGTGATTCATGTCGTAAATGTTTAAATGTTGTAGTAGTATTATGAGAAGTAATGTGATCAATCTGCCTGTGTTGTGGAGGCTTCACAACTCCTTGGGAATGTGTTGGTGTTTAAACAGTCTGATTGTGACTGTTTTGTTTTCATTTCTGCATCTCAGAATTACCTTCTTATAGCATATTGAGGTTATTTTGAGATTGATTTCGGGCTTTTA
>WNGS01106319.1:0-13005 GCA_020271785.1 Procambarus virginalis | reverse complement strand
AACACTCGCCCGCCGGGACAAGAAGCCGGCGGGCGGGAAGAGGATGAGCGTGAGGCGAGTGTTAGCGAGGACACTTGGCCACAAGGTGTTTGGACGGGAGGAGAGCCCAGGGTCAGAGGTCAAGTGTCACCATGTGATCCCCAGAGCCAGACTTAGGACCTCCAAGAACCCACGAGGACAAAAGACGCAGCTCCGAGGGGGAAAAGATCCTCCCACGCACAAATCTAAGGTGCTCCTTTTCACGCGTTTACCATATACCTGTCGCTTGCCCGTCTGTCTGTCTATGACAACCAGAGGCTAGATGTCCTCTCTGTATATTTTGGAAACGAATAAAGTACGTTTTATAGTTACTGAAGGGTGTTTAAAATGACCGGAGTCTTGAAAAACCCAATATATATATATATATATATATATATATATATACCATAGGCTTAATGGGAGCCATATTTGGTTCAGGAAGAGGTGAGTGGATCTTTGAGCGCATTGTGGGAAGTGAGAGGACCTGTATATAGGTCCTGAAGAATATAGATATTCTTTAAGAATGGTAGTAGTATCTTAGACAGGTGATTCATGTCGTAAATGTTTAAATGTTGTAGTAGTATTATGAGAAGTAATGTGATCAATCTGCCTGTGTTGTGGAGGCTTCACAACTCCTTGGGAATGTGTTGTGTTTAAACAATCTGATTGTGACTGTTTTGTTTTCATTTCTACATCTCAGAATTACCTTCTTATAGCATCTTGAGGTTATTTTGAGATGATTTCGGGGCTTTTTAGTGTCCCCGCGGCCCGTCCTCGACCAGGCCTCCACCCCCAGGAAGCAGCCCGTGACAGCTGACTAACACCCAGGTCATACCTATTTTACTGCTAGGTAACAGGGACATAGGTGAAAGAAACTCTACCCAATGATTCTCGCCGGTGCCTGGGATCGAACCCAGGACCACAGGATCACAAGTCCAGCGTGCTATCCGCTCGCCGACCGGCTCCCCATACAAGAAGACGAAGTACAAGAAGACAAGTTAAGGTGGATTTGATGTGGATGACACCATGTGGAGTGCCAGCATATGTGGGTCACATACTGAGGTTGTCTTCATGTGGAGTGGCAGCATATGTGGGTCACATACTGAGGTTGTCCTCATGTGGAGTGGCAGCATATGTGGGCCACATACTGAGTTGTCTTCATGTGGAGTGCCAGCATATGTGGCCACATACTGAGATTGTCTTTATGTGGAGTGCCAACATATGTTTGCCAGACTTTAGGGGGTAATCACAAAGTAAATATCAACATATGTTGACCGCCACATGTTGAGATTGTCTTCATGTGGAGTGCCAACACTTGCTGGCACTCCAGTCTAGACTGGACTTTAGTCTAGAGTGCCTCTAGATGCTGTAGAGGCGACGATGGTGGCGTGTATGAGAGTGAACTGGTAGTTTTTTTGTAGAAGCCACGAAGAAATTTGCCTAAAAATGTACTCAAACATTCTTAGGCCTCAGTATAAGACCTATATGTATTATATTAGGTCTACGATCACGTACATTAGACCTAAGATTACTTGAATAGCTTAGGCAACCTTCTTGTAATGATTTCGGGGTTCAACATCCCCACGGCCCGGTCCTTGACTAGGTCTCCATTAGGTTAGGTTTCTAATAATATTTTAAATGTGTTAGTAAGTCATTTAAGGTAATTCGTAATATAAAAACAAGTTTTGAGGGTTCAACAGTACATTTTTGTACGTTTAACCATATAGTTGTTATAGGTACTGTCATTATAGGAGATGGGCAGGCCCATTAGTACCTGTCCGCGTAACCACTTTCTATTTGAAGCTGTTCCTCCGCTGTGTAAAGAGGTACTCCTCCTCCTCCTCTAACTTACAATGGCAATTAGTATTCGTTAATTCATTGTAAACTGTAGATAGAACTGATATTACTCTTTCATCTGGTACCAAGAAAGTAGATGTAGAGTAAAATTAATGGAGAAATTAATAGTTAAAAGAGTATTGGTGTGGGTGCTGGAGTGACGGTTGAGAGCGCGCGCCGGCGGCGGCCAGACCAGACACAACAATGGCGGAGGAAGGACTTGTCTTGGACATGTTCAAATTCAAATTCAAATTTGTATTCAGGTAAAAGTGCATACATAGATGATGAGTTACAAACATAATGTTGGATTTCTAGGTTGGTACATACAATACCTAAAACCACTAATACGCATAGAGTTTCAGGCCAAAAATTGGTTCAGGCTCCATATTATCAACCATTTATCTGCTCTCCTGTGCCTGATAAACTCTTCTTTGATCTTTTAACTCATTTAGAAACCACCGTAAAGTAAAAAAAAGGAACATTTGAAACCAGGAGATAAGTAATTAAAATATAAATCCAGTCACATGTTAAAATAAATCATGTTAATTAACTTGATCTGATCCATATGATTTTTATTTCTATATATTAAATATTTTTACGTACGATATAATGCTGACATTAGTTTGTCGTTTGTATAATGTAGAGATTAATGTGCATCCTTCTATCTTAATGTATATTCTTTTTGTATATTTAAGTTCTGTCTAAGATAGACTCACGACGTTTGTATACAATTATTCATCATACGTGAGTGTCTTCAGCGTGCTGGTCAGCACTAAAAGTGACTTTGTGACACTTGAGTTAATTTGATTTCTTTTCATATATGTTACTCTTAGGTCAGGTGTGTATACTCTTAGGTCAGGTGTGCATACTCTTAGGTCAGGTGTGTATCCTTTTGAAGGCTCATCTTGGATAACTAATGTGCAGGCGATGAGTCACAATAACGTGGCTGAAGTATGTTGACCAGACCACACACTAGAAGGTGAAGGGACGACGACGTTTCGCTCCGTCCTGGACCATTCTCAAGTCACTCCACAATCGGCTTGAGAATGGTCCAGGACGGACTGAAACGTCGTCGTCCCTTCGCTTTCTAGTGTGTGGTCTGGTCAACATAACTAATATATGTGAACAAGCCTGAACGGTCTCCAGGCATATATGCAACTGAAAACTCACACCCCAGAAGTGACTCGAACCCATACTGCCAGAAGCAATGCAACTGACGTACAGGATCCCTTAACCACTCGACCAACACGACCGGACAAAAGAGGATGGTAGCCAAGGCTAATTCCCCTTCCCCCCCGCCGGCACTCTGTTGGTAATCTTGGGCATGGTATTTAATCATATATCGCTGGATATATAACTAATATATATATCCAGCGTCCTGGCACTGATGCTGGGACCCCGGGCCGCTGGGTTGTCAGAATCCGTATTGGTAAATGGGACTTAAAGACTAAAAGTCGCAAATTTATAATAAAAATAACTTCCCTGCTTTTAATAAAATATAATAAAAATAGCTATACTAAAGGGGGGGGGGGCCTCGCGGCTGAGTGGTCAGCACTTGAGGGTCGTAATCCTAATGGCCCGGGTTCGATTCCCGGTGGAGAGGGAAACAAATGGACAGTTTCTTTCACCCTGGTGCTCCTGTTCACCTAGCTGTAAATAGGTACCTGGGAGTTAGACAGCTGCTACGGCCTGCTTCTTGGGGATGTGTGTGTATGTGTGTGTTAGAGAGAAATATATGTAGTAGATATAATGGAGGAAAAATAGATGGGTTAGAAAGGCGGGGTCCAAGAGCTAATAGCTCGATTCTATAGACACCAATAGTAAATACACACCCACACCGTCTCGTTCTGACCTTATTCTAAACATCGAGTGGCCACTACTGATCTTCCCTGGCCTTGAGATCAGACACCTTCTTTGCTTACCATCTGCACTTACAATTAAACTTCAGCCTAATCCGGATGACCTTTGACCTTGTCCCTAACTCTTCTGCTCGCCATTGGATATTTACAGACTCTTTTTGACCATTTAAATCATGAATTTTCCCATTACAGTGTTCCTGTGTCCCTCCCTCAGATCGGGGACTCCCTCTTCTATGACCTGCCGAGGATGCGTCTGGACGGCGGGGCGCGGGCGTTCCGACGCCGCTGGGGCTACGAACTGACGCCGCCGCCGACGCTGGTCGAAGAAGAGGAGGAGAACGAGGAGGACCCCTACGCGCTCCTCCACGACGACGACAACCTCAGCTACACGGAGACTAGGTCGCTGAGGGAGGACTACCTCTTCCACTCCTCACAAGGTAAGTCGCGTCCGTAATGCAGTCACTGATTCGTATCTGTAGCAGCGATTTGAGAGAGATCGCACCGGCTGATGGTGCCATCAGCCTGTGCGAAGTTGGTGTGGCTCCTATTTGTGTGGATTATTTTGTGTGGCTCCAAATAGCCAGCTATTTGTGTGGCTCTAGTGCCTGGCGCCCGTAGATGGTGTGTATCGGGTTCCTTGGCAAGTGTGTGTACATCAGATACGGCAAAATACTGATGAAAAAGCCTTGAGAGTCATGCGTCCTGATACATTCACTATTATTTATGGTGTGGAGGGTGAACCTTACCGGACCCGTTTGAAAGGACGGGCATGGCTCGTTTTATGGTGTTTCTTTACGCACCTGTGAGTATGTTCATTCACTACTGGGTGTGTTTTTGTCGTGGGTTGCATCCTGGATGCTCAAGGTGGTTGGCCTGGGCAGCTAGCTATGATCTTAATTAAAACACTCAAGACTGGAGATAAGGGAAATGTGGGGAAAAAAGGTAAATGTAAGGAATTACTGATAAAGGGGAGCCGGGCGGCCGAGCGGACAGCACGCTGGACTTGTGATCCTGTGGTCCCGGGTTCGATCCCAGGCGCCGGCGAGAAACAATGGGCAGAGTTTCTTTCACCCTATGCCCCTGTTACCTAGCAGTAAAATAGGTACCTGGGTGTTAGTCAGCTGTCACGGGCTGCTTCCTGGGGGTGAAGGCCTGGTCGAGGACCGGGCCACGGGGACACTAAAGCCCCGAAATCATCTCAAGATAACCTCAAGATAACCCTGAACGGTGGTCAGTAAGTGAACTGAATTTAGTAGTAGTGGAAGGACCTCCCCCCCCCCTGGTCGATGACCGGGCCGCGGGGACGATAAGCCCCGGAAGCACCTCAAGGAAGCACCTCAAGGTATCCCCCCGCTCCCCCAATCTTCAGCTTCAAGAAAAGATACGACATAGAATTTAGACAGCAAGATAGGCCGCGCCCTCTCATAGTCATTGTTAGGTAAGAGTGGTTGGCGGCTCTTACGTCCTCCAGACGTTCGTGTCCATCTTCCTTATTTATTTACTTATTTAATATCGTAATTTGCGAGCTATTTGGTTCAGTGACCCGTGAATCATGAGCTAACGAGCAACGTGGTTCGAGTAAATTCCGCTGAACTAAAAGCTGCGGAATTGTGGTTCGCGTAACAACCTCAATATCTTTTTTTCCGGAAGTTGAATATTACGTGAGTCACCATGACAATAAGTGCCTCACCTGATTTGAAGAGTTTCTCCTTCACGTGCAGGTGTCCATTTTCTATTATGTCTCAAGTGTGTACGTTTTCTTTGGTTGCTGTGATATATAGCACAAACTATAATATTTCTTCTCTGTATACTTTTTATCTTTTTTTTCCGTTGAGTAGCTTGTCATGACGGGAACCGGAAGCTTATGTATATCGAGGTCTCTCAAGGTCGAACTACTAACCCCCTTCTCAAGACGTAACATACTGACAGTTACCTGCTGCCGGGTACCTACACACAGTTAGGTGAACAGATGCATTCTGTGAAAGGAAACATGCCCAGCTATTTCTGTCCCCCTCCGGGAATCGAACCCCGGGTGCCCGATTGTGAGTCGAGAACAAAGCCAACTACTCAACGAGACGTATAGTGGCCGTGTCGGAGCCTGGAGGCCCTCGTACCTGGTTCAGTATATTGAGGGGCTCACCATAGCCCGTGCTACTTGGAGATTTTTCTTCCAGGTAGCGAATCTTAAACAAGAACAACAGTGTATTCCTGTCTTGACGACGCTAGCGAATAACTTATTTGTTAATTCAGGGGGGGTGGGGGGGGTCTTGTCGCATATCTCTGTACTCTATTCATTTGTATTTTATGTTTTTTTTGTAAATAAAGGACTCGACGCCGAGGCTGCATACTCAAGGGATGGTCTTACGTTCGTTGTATTAAGTGTTGTGAAGGAAGGAGTGGCCTGCTGGCTCTCCTGATACTAGACAGTTTTGCGTGTGTTACAAGCCAAAGTTTGTGTTCCTCAGATTGATTGATTGATGAAGATTAAGCCACCCAATAGATGGCACGGGCACGAATAGCCCGTAAGTGGTAAGCGGTAGATAGATCATCTATGGTGCCCGGAGTTTATCTTGGCCGAGGTTAGGTTTGGTTAGGTTAGGACAGGTTAGGGTTGGTTAGATTAGGCTAAGTTGCGACAGGTTAGGGTTGGTTAGATTAGTTTAAGACAGGTTAGGTTCGGTTAGATTAGGCTAGGTTAGCACAGATTAGGCTAGGGCAGGTTAGGTTGGGTTAGAATCTGCTAACCAAATTAGATTAGGCTAGATTAGCACAGGTTAGGTTCGGTTAGATTAGGCTAGATTAGGAATAGCAATTATATGTTAAGTTTGACTTGGTTAGGTTAGGCAAGAGTCTTCAGCATTTTGGTGATAAGTTTTTTACGGAGAAAAGTTTGTGCGTTAAGTTGTATTAAGTTGTATTAAGTTCCCAGACCAGCTCAACACGCCACACCGCTCCACAAATATTATTCTGGTAAGCAGGCGATGAGTCACAATAACGTGGCTAAAGTATGTTGACCAGACCACACACTAGAAGGTGAAGGGACGACGACGTTTCGGTCCGTCCTGGACCATTCTCAAGTCGATTGTGATGAGGAAGTAGAGACAGGCTAATCTACTAAAAGTAGATTATTCTGGTAACCTAACTATGAAACATATCGATATTTTGTTTGATTTGATCCGAAAACGTGACCTTTCATTGAGTATTTTCTTTATTGATTTTCTGAATTAAATTTTTGGTTTTATACATATATCAGCAGTTATATAAAGTTGTAGAGCATGTAAATGTTTGCCTCTCAGTGATGATATTATGGAGCTTTTGGGGGAAGAGAAAGAGAGATTAGCAGAGAATAGAGAATAAGAGAAAGCGAGTGAACAAGGGAGGAGGAGGGGTGTGTGAGGAAAGGTGGGGGTGGAGACAGTTAGACAGACAGACAGACAGACAGACAGACAGACAGACAGACACAAATCACCCAGGAAGGTATTCAAACTATCAGAGCCATGAAAGTATAACAGCACGTAAGGTACTGAATGAACCCATCACGCCAGGACCCCGACACTTGTACACCAGCCGCTGAATGGGGGCGCTGGTGTGAGTGTGAGTGAGTGAGTGAGTGAGTGAGTGAGTGAGTGAGTGAGGCACTTCACACCCCGCACACACACACTTGAGTAAGGGGAATGCCTGAGAGGTCTATAACGACTGACATTGGTCAGTGTGTTGGTGGAGGATGAATGGGGTGAGGTGGCTGATGGAGGGTGAGGGATGGGTGATGAGGATGAGGATTTCAAGCTCAACCCTGCCAACCCACACTTGACAACCGTTGTCAAGTGACCCTTGAGAGCAGATTCATTATATACTCTCTCTGTCTATCTCAATTTTAAGTTATCTTGAATCCTCAAATCTCCTTAATTTATTTTTGCAGTTTCCCCTGGTAGTGTTGCTGGTTAATTATTATTATTTTCTACCACAGATGTGGCCACATGTTTACAAAGGTAACTAACATATATACATTTCTTCAGCCCTTCAAGCACAGGGTTAGATATTTACATCAGTCTGGAAGATTGCTGTGTCCTCTATGTTGTCTACTCTCACGAAACTCGTAGTGTCGTCTGCGAAACTATATGGTACTATAGAGTGTGTCCTTGTCTATGGCCGATATGAGGATAAGAAAAAGTATAGGAGCAAGCACAGTACCCTGTGGGACTGTGCTTTTCACGGTAGATGATGAGGATCACCAGTGATGAGCTGACCAATTCACCTAGTTGTGCTTGCGGGGGTTGAGCTCTGCTCTTTCGGCCCGCCTCTCAACTGTCAATCAACTGCTTCTACTATTTTTTTCCACACCATACACACACACCCCAGGAAGCAGCTCTGTAACAGCTGACTAACTCCCAGGTACCTATTCACTGCTAGGTAGCAGGGGCATTCAGGGTGAAAGAAACTTTGCTCATTTGTTTCTTCCTGGTGCGGGAATCGAACCCGGGCCACAGATTTACTAGTCCTATGCGCTATCCACCAGGCTACTAGACATTGTACTGTGTTTACTGTGTTAGTTTTACACTCTGGGTCTTGTTCGTTGGGAAATTAAAGTTTCATCTCCATCTGGGAAGCCGGTCGGCCGAGCGGACAGCACGCTGGACTTATGATCCTGTGGTCCTGGGATCGATCCCAGGCGCCGGCGAGAAACAATGGGCAGAGTTTCCTTCACCCTATGCCCCTGTTACCTAGCAGTAAATAGGTACCTGGGAGTTAGTCAGCTGTCACGGGCTGCTTCCCGGAGGTGGAGGCCTGGTCGAGGACCGGGCCGCGGGGACACTAAAAGCCCCGAAATCATCTCAAGATAACCTCCCTACTTTACCAGTAATTCCTTCCCGTGTCCATTTAGCGCCCAATAACGCCATGGTCACACCTGGCAACAGCTTTCGCGAAATCTGTGTATATTACATCAGCGTTTTGTAAGTACCAGTTTTGTACCAGCATGGTTAGGTTAGGTCGTGTCATAGTGGCCAACCACTTGGGTGAGAACTTGAAGGAGTATGGAGGTAGGCCTTGAGTGTGGGGAGATAGGCTTATCTTGAGATATCTTGAGGTTATCTTGAGATGATTTCGGGGCTTCTTAGTGTCCCCGCGGCCCGGTCTTCGACCAGGCCTCCACCCCCAGGAAGCAGCCCGTGACAGCTGACTAACACCCAGGTACCTATTTTACTGCTAGGTAACAGGGGCATAGGGTGAAAGAAACTCTGCCCATTGTTTCTCGCCGGCACCTGGGATCGAACCCAGGACCACAGGATCACACATCCAGCGTGCTGTCCGCTCGGCCGACCGGCCTCCTAGAATTTCCTCATTATCTCACTCACCTTCCTCATGGCCTCACGACCCCGAGCAGATATGCACAATCAGTTGTTTCAGCGGTTGGATGGTCGGTTGCGACGACAAAGGCTGAAATGTAATTACATTTATGATAATTTATTACATTTATAATGAGAGGTAATTACCTCGACTCGGTTTACCTGTGGCAATTCACACCCTCCAGACTGGCATCCTCTCGTTACCGCCAACCACCGCAACCTCTTATTTAACCCAACGGAACTACCTCTTACATTGTTACCACACCGCCTCCCACCGCCTTCTGCCCCCCCCCTCCTTCTCTCCTTCCTCCAGATTGATTGATTGATGAAGATTAAGCCACCCAAAGGTGGCACGGGCATGAATAGCCCGTAAGTGGTGGCCCATTTGAGCCATTATCAGTATCATAGATGATACTGGAGATCTGTGGAGGTGCGACTGCACCCTGCGTGACGGAAGATGTCTCCCGGACCAAATGGTGACCAAATGGTTCCTTCCTCCAGCAGCCTCTTACTTTAAGTAGCAGTAGCTCGCCAGTCACCCTTGGCGACTGCTACGTTTAGCGGAGTTTTAAAGCAGGGGTTTAAACCCCATACGCAGGGTTTAAACTCCGTCGCTGAATTTAGCTGTGGTCAGCGTGCTGGCCGCTAAGGTTAGCCAGTGACCTTAATGTAGTCTAGCTATTGGGTGAGTTATGCTGTGTTCTGTGCTTGTGCTAGTTGACTCATTTGTGCAGGTAATGACTTGTGGCGGCAGTAGCTGTGTCAAGGGGAGAGGAACATTCACCTTACCTTGAGGTTACCTTGAGGTGCTTCCGGGGCTTAGCGTCCCCGCGGCCCGGTCGTCGACCAGGCCTCCTGGTTGCTGGACTGATCAACCAGCTGTTAGACGCGGCTGCTCGCAGCCTGACGTATGAGTCACAGACTGGTTGATCAGGTATCCTTTGGAGGTGCTTATCCATTCTCTCTTGAACACTGTGAGGGGTTTGCCAGTTATGTCCCTTATGTGTAGTGGAAGCGTGTTGAACAGTCTCGGGCCTCTGATGTTGATAGTTCTCTCTCAGAGTACCTGCTGCACCTCTGCTTTTCAACGGGGTATTCTGCACATCCTGCCATGTCTTCTGGTCTCATGTGATTTTATTTCTGTGGCAGGTTTGGGACCAGCCCCTCTACTACTTTCCACGTGTAAATTATTATGTGTCTCTCCCGCCTGCCCTCAAGGGAATACAGATTTAGGCTCTTTAGTCGGTCGCAGTAGTTTAGATGTTTTACTGAGTGGATTCTAGCAGTAAAGGATCTCTGCACGCTCTCCTGGTCAGCAATTTCTCCAGCTTTGAAAGGGGCTGTCATTGTGCAGCAGTACTCTACTCTAGAGAGCACCTTCTGACGAAGATATACCTTCACCTGCTTTAACGAGGCGTCTAGATGGTAGAGGAAGCTGCAGAATTTTTACTAGACAGAGTCACAACAACAGAAACAGTAGCCCAATCCCATATATATAATGAAAATTAGGTCGTTTCGGTTCATCCTGGACCCCTTAATAAGGATCCAGGAAGGTCTCAAACGTTCTCAATTTCATTATACGTGTGATAGTTGGCTTATTAGAGTGACTTACCTCGTCGCCTGCATTGCAAGGATGCTCTTGAAGGCATTTGAAATTGGTTTTCTCCAGGGCCAATTAATAACCTTCTCCAAAATACAACCTACAACAATTGTCTAACTATCGGTTACCTGTTTGCTGCTAGGTGAACCTTTTTGCTGCAGGTGACCTGTTTGCTGCTAGGTGAACCTGTTTACTGCTAGGTGAACCTGTTTGCTGCTAGTGAACCTGTTTGCTGCCTAGGTGAACCTGTGTACTGCCAGGTGGCATTAGATGTCCTGCTACGGGACTTTAACTCGGGACCTTTCGCCTGTGACCAAAATTGGCTGGCAACTGTACCACAGGACCAGTTTGGCCGGTGTCCTGTCCTTGGCCACATGTCTGCTGTGCACCGTTGTTTGCCCTTGTTCACCTTCTGCTGTTGGGTAGTTGTTGCTTGAGCATATGTCTGCTGCTGATCTGTTGTTTGTCCTTGTCGTGTCTAAATGATGTACCGTGTGTCTAGATGATGTACCGTGTGTCTAAATGTTGTACCGTGTGTCTAAGTGATGTACCGTGTGTCTAAGTGATGTACCGTGTGTCTAAGTGATGTACCGTGTGTCTAAATGATGTACCGTGTGTCTAAATGATGTACCGTGGTGTCTAGTGATGTTACAGTGTGTCTAAATGATGTACCGTGTGTCTAAATGATGTACCGGTGTCTAAGTGATGTACCGTGTGTCTAAGTGATGTACCGTGTGTCTAAGTGAGTACCGTGTGTCTAAGTGATGTGCCGTGTGTCTAAGTGATGTACCGTGTGTCTAAGTGATGTACGGTGTCTAAATGATGTACCGTGTGTCAGAATGATGTACCGTGTGTCTAAATGCTGTACGATCTACATGAATTGGTCGTTACTGCTTTCTACGATACTCAGCTCCAGTCCTCAGTGATTACTAAATCCTAAATAGGTTTAAAGTGATACAAAAATATTCCTTTCTGTCTAACTCATTCCGAGTGATATCAGGTTAATTCTTACTAGTTCATCTTCTTCTTCGTCCCTTGACATATTGGCTTCGAAATGTTCTCATTCCTCCGTGAAATTCTGTTTTCCCAATCTATCTTATCCTGGTTGAAGTCTCCCATGATTAGTAGTCAAAATTGAATTCTACTTTCAACTGGTGTGGTGGTGACGTCGTGAGAAGTGGCACGTGTTTGTGTGGTTGAGTGTCTTCAGTCATATGTTTTCCTCTGACTCAAGACGTTGCTGGCTTTCTCCCCAACCTTGCAACAATGCTCTCTGATTGACGTTTCAATTTGCAAACATTTATCACAATTACTAATGCAAATTTTCTCGTAATGTGCGCAAATTTCTCGCTAATATAGCTATGTGTATTTTTAATCAGCTTTCCGGAGAAGAACGCAAAGAGTTTGTGTACCTGAGTGGTTCATACGTCATTTTTAATTAGTGTGAAGCCAGGTAACCTGAGCCAGCAGCCACTTCCTTCAGACACAATTATGTCAACGATTAGGGAGTATTTTTACCTTAAAGGGAGTGGGTAAGTGGAAGGGTGCTCGGTGGTCACTCATAAGTATCCATCACTGTGAGTTACGAGCACTAGTTGGTGTCTTTCAATTGGTTATTAGATATGAGTACATGTATGCACACGTGGTCTGTAATGAGGTAGTTTGTGTGTTGTAGGTCCCTCTGGTGTGATGAGGCCACACCCTCACCAGGCCGCCCACCACCCTCACCAGGCCGCCCACACCTTCACCAGGCCGCCCCACCCTCACCAGGCCGCCCACACCTTCACCAGGCCGCCCGCCACCTTCACCAGGCCGCCCACACCTTCACCAGGCCGCCCACACCTTCACCAGCCGCCCACACCTTCACCAGGCCGCCCACACCCTCACCAGA
This sequence comes from Procambarus virginalis, assembly GCA_020271785.1. Classification (NCBI taxonomy): domain Eukaryota; kingdom Metazoa; phylum Arthropoda; class Malacostraca; order Decapoda; family Cambaridae; genus Procambarus; species Procambarus virginalis. The sequence goes on along the minus strand of WNGS01106319.1, from coordinate 456 downwards.
CTACCCATACACTTTACCATTTCACCACAATCTCACCAGATCCTTTACCCTAACCTACCTAACCTAACCTAACCTAACCTAACCTAATCATGGCCGGTCATACAACTGACAGAGTACAAGGCACGAAGCTGAGAACCTGGTACCAGCACAGCTCCAGGCAGAGTCCAGGAGGTCTGGAACAACAGGCAGAGTCCAGGAGGTCTGGAACAACAGGCAGAGTCCAGGAGGTCTGGAAACAACAGGCAGAGTCCCAGAGGTCTGGAACAACAGGCAGGTCCAGGAGGTCTGGAACACAGGCAGAGTCCAGGAGGTCTGTAACAACAGGCAGAGTCCAGGAGGTCTGGAACAACAGCAGAGTCCAGGAGATCTGGAACAACAGGCAGAGTCCAGGAGGTCTGGAACAACAGGCAGAGTCCAGGAGGTCTGGAACAACAGGCAGAGTCTGGAGGTCTGGAA
>WNGS01106315.1:0-10395 GCA_020271785.1 Procambarus virginalis | reverse complement strand
TGTATTATAGTTTATGGGGATTATTAGAGTGTTGATAATAATGTTAATAAGGGTTAAGAGGGAGTTTCTTTTATCATGTGAGTGTGGATATTATGGTATTCCCGGTACTACAAGACATTTCTATTCTAACCTAATATTACACTTTATTAGGAATAATTTTCCTGGGGGACTGGGGCCATCTCATATTGCCACTATTTAGGAAACTTCTTTTGTATTTGTGTCTATTCCCCCCACCCGTCCAATGGCTTTCCCCACAGTTACACAAGCCCATCCCCAGAATCCTTCTGACCCCGTCCCCAGTGCGTATATAGTGTAATGGCTTGGCGCCTCTTATGATACTATTCCTTCCCTTATTGTTCTATTGGTCCTCTCAGTACAATCATCCTGACCCCATATATACAATCTGTCATGATGTACTGATAGGCAAAAAGTGGGTATGGGTTCCCGAATCATGGCCGTTGTTAGAACAGCATATTAGGGCCCCTGAACAAACCAGTGTGCTGGTTGGTTCCCAATGATCAACAATCAACAGGAATAAATCAAGATAATCGGTTCCGGAATAATATAAATACTAATATGTTATGTTATTAACCAATTAACAACAATGCTGGTGCGAATACATTAACATATATGTTGTTAGTGCAGCAAACTAATGAAACCACAGATAAAAATTTCAACAGTACACAAGGCTTGAAAAGAGCAATAAATACTCAAGTATAGCTGCACATTGATGGCACACTTATTGAAACATTTATGTTCACACTCAAACACATACATTTAATTTTATGTTTGAAAAGACATTGCACCATGGACAATATTATCTTAAATATGTTTATTTATTAGTTCCACACACCAGGATGTAGTGGTTGTAGTTATAATGTGTTGGTTGCATGACTTATGTCGTCGGGGCCCCTATCTCGCGGGGTCCCAGGCAAGTCTGCCCATCGGGCATGCGGTAAGATTGTTTGCCTTAAAATGGTACCCCTGTGTATACCCATTACCCATTGTTTTCCAACTGAGCATTCATTCCCAGTTAGCCACCACTCTTTGCATCCAAAGGATTGAGTTATTGGGTATTCACTAACTGCAGCTTCATGGCGGGTTTGGGTGTCCCACTATCCACACATTCAGGGATTAGGTTTGGGTGCTACTATTCATTCCAACAGTATGGATATAGGGTCCAAAACAAGTAACAAGTACGATGTTTATGGCGTCTTCAACCTCCCAAAAGGATAGGTATGGTGTCCACCACAACCCACAGGATGTGTATTGGGTCCACAACCACTCACATGGCAAGGTGTAAGGGATTCAATACTGTTCTCACGGATTAGGAAATAGGTTGACAAGCAGATTCATCACGGGATGGGTTATGAGAGGTTTCTACTGAAACAGGGGTTGCGGGATGGTACGGGGTCGCACTATTCGCCCACAGGATGAGATATGGATGACCAAGTAACGCAAATAAGGCTAGGCATGGAGTATACTATCGTCACGGGATGGGTGTATATGGGGATCCACTACCACTCATAGTAGGATATGAGTATGGGGTCCAGTACTGCCTACCTACAATGATTGTCAATTAGCTTGTTGTCTCTATGGTGCTATGTAATCGTGCTTAAAATTACCAATCAAGCTGTCAATGTAAACAATCAGAGCTTTAATATAACCAATGTGCTTAATATACGTACTTATAGCTTTCTCTCTCATCCCTCCTTTATGTTTTCGTACCACTGTATATATCATTCTTGCATCATTGTTATGTATAATTCTGTTAGGAATATTGTACCAGTAACTTAACAGTTATCTGTTCGAGTTAAGGACCTGCCCCGAAAACGCTGCGACGTACTAGTCGGCTTTAGCTATATGTATTTGTACAATACTAGGCTATGTATTCTTTCCACAAACTCAATGTACCATTCTTTATATATAAATATGTAATAAATTGGATGGCGGAACCAGCATTTCAAATACCCGCTAGGGTAACTTTGTACTATTAGCCGCTCCTAGATATGGATGCATGGGATGGCAGCATCGAGCCCCCTGTGGCGTCGCTAGCTGTCTCCTCCGCCGGTCATGTCCTGGTAGGCGAGAGGGGAGGTGCAGAAGACGATAACACGCACCTTCACTGGCAGAAGGACCTGGTTAGGTGAAAGATGCCACCCTGGGTATCTGGGGTGATCCCCACACCCCATATATTGGCAGCTACCATTGGACTCTCCACCCCGTGCCTCGCTACTTGTAGGAAGCCCGTTCGTATCGCTTCAGCCCACCCTCCCTTGTGATGAAGACTATCAGCTCATAGGTGCCCTAGGTGCCAGCTGTTTCTTACCCATTTGTACACATTTTACCGTATATGGGATTCCAAACATCGTGGTTGTGGATCGGCCATAACCCCTAGGGCTACCACCACCACATAAATAAAATTAATAAATAAAGAAAGAAAGAAATGAAATAAATCTATGATAGGTTTATGGGTGTCTACTATCATCACACTAAGAAGTTGGGACAGGGAGTCCATTACCATCCGTGTACGGTGTGGGTATGGTTCCCACTACGGCCTACAGGATGGGCAGGGGGCGTCCATTACCGCCCAATGCCGGCCATAGGCATAGGGGTCCACTACCACCCCACTTAGGATGGAGTATGGGCCAATAGTTGCCGTCCAACAGGATTATGTATGGTGGATCTCATTACCCTCTCCCACAGGATGGGCAAGGGGGTCAATACACTCAACAGAAATCGAGGATAATAGGTGCATCCCTACCACCACAGGATGGGTACTGGGATTTTTAATATAATAATGAGGCCGAGTAATTTTATTACATATAATACTGGTGCTATGTGCCACTCAACATGGTATATACACTAGATCGTGTTCTTTTGAAATATCCATCTGGAGAGAATCGGATGTAGGAATCGTCAACACGACTATAAAGTACGGATGATTCCGTAATTGAAATGTTTATGGAAGATATCATCTGACTGCAAAATCGGATGATAATAGGGTCCAACCAACCAATAATCAATCACGATGTTCCTTACGGGCTCACAATACTTCCACCCTACAAGGAATTAGGCTATCAGCAGGTTCCCACTTAGCTACCTTTGGAATAGTGTATTGGGGCTCCACTGCCACACTTCTGGATAGGTATCATGGGGTCTCAGCAGACCCATCTTCTGGATAGGTAGTGTGGTACTACTACCAAACACTTCTGGGTAGGTATAGTAGGTCCGCCAACTCGGTCCATGAGTAGGATGGGATCATATGGTGCCATTTAGTAGCCATTAACAGCTTGCCACGAAAATGCTATCGTGTGCCTAGTGAGCTTATACAAGTATGTAAAATAAACTACTAACTTTTTCTACGATTTCATTCGTTACACCCCCTAATGGGTAACCTTCTTGTTTATGAATAAATACAAAATAAAATAAATAACTATGAGAGGACTAAATAAAGTAAATTAGCCGCACACAGAGGTGTATGAGGATTCACTTCCAGCCCATCCAAGATGATGATTGGGGTGCCCCAACCGCACCAACATGGATTGAGTATGGGGGTTCCACAACCAGCCACAGCAGTAGGGGAATGTGGGTTGCCACCACTCCGCCGCACACCCAGGGATTATGATGTACCCTGGCGATACCCCACCGCCCACAGGATAGGGGTATGTAGTGGTCCCACTGACCACAAACATAGGATGGGTAGTGGGGGTACCACTAGACCAACCACACAGGATGGCATAGGATGGCTTCCACTAGCCACCCATACGGTCAGGATTGAGGTATGGGGTACATCCTACCAAACCCCACGATGGATGGGTATGCAGTGGATACCACTCCGACAAACCCACAGATTGGGTCTGGGTTCCCAGAGGTCCACTACCACTTCACAGGATGGCTATCATGGGGTACATCTATATAATCCCATAGGCAATCGTCCTCACACTAGAAACGCACCATATGTATTTTGTATTGTATGTATGTTATGTATGTTAATGTATTTTATGTGAGTACTGGTAATGTATGCTATGGCTGTTAGGTATGTTAGATGTAGTGTCGTATGTATGTATGTATGTCATGTATTGTATGCAATGATCGTTAATACAACTATTTTCTTTACCACTCTACCTTACGTTAAACACTTTGGTCCACATAGACAGGATGCAAGATTTACAGTTGCAACTAGGGTAAAGACTACTTGGATAGGGCACTAGCAAAGGCCCTAGGTAGCCTGGACAACTTGAGCACACGTGGTTTCCCTCACACACCCTAGAGTAATCTTAGGAATTTAAACACTAGCTTAGGCTACACAAACTACTACACACTTTTGCCAGAGACCGGTACACCTTATACAATACTTATCTTGTAGAACTGAGAATCAGGATACGGTAAGAGAGAGAGAGAGAGAGAGAAGGAAGAAGAGTACAAAACCCACGTAGGGAAGTGTTAACTCTACCACAGCTAGAACCAGAGAGAGCGACCCAGAAGCCCTCCTGCCTCCTACTATGATTGCTGCCGGATGGATACTCAGCTGATCGTACAGCAGACATCATCCCAAGTTTACTCAGACATTCATTACTTCAATCATTCTAAGAATAGCTGATAATTAATTCAATATTATATTTAATAATCAACAACCACAGAGTCTTAATTCTCTGTGAGAAACAAGATTCGTCTTACGTCTGGCAAGGAAGATAGGAACAAAAGCGCATCAGTGGTAAGAGAGCCCCTGAGTATAAATGTTATTGTTAATTAACTATCCTTCTCTCATGATCCAATCCTATCAATTAATGTATAGTAATTATTTAGAACTCAATTTGACCTCTGGTTTCCAACTAAGAATCCAGGGTCATAACAACAGATATGAGAATGTTACAAACCACAGCATGTAAAACCTGTGTAAAACCTGTATTATCTGCAGCCTCCTGCCATAGATATCGATATCTCATCCTATTGACATTGTAATTGCCAGAATTACAATGTCACACTGTCTAGTAGATGTTTTAGGCTGGCCGTATATATAATTCTCGGTTCTAAACATGTCAAAGCTCTTTACACTCGCGCTTTCTGGTCTTTGGGCGTCAGTAGCTGCTCTTCTGTCATCTCCAATTTCCTGAAACATTGTGGCTTTTACAGCAGAGATTGGAATGCCAATATCCCACTCAATTTCAGGCTTATCACTTGCAGTTTTAGCTGCCTTGCGCACATCTGTGACAGGTGAGTACGCCTTCTATATGTGTGATGGTATCCATACAAATGAGACTGAAACTCTTGCTTTGTGTATTTGGTAGCTGACGAAAGACCTACAGTTGGTAGTGGACCCAATTCCCGTCCTACAGGTGGGAGTGGACCTCATACCCATCCTGTGGGCAGTTGTGGGCTTAAACCATCCTACAGGTGGTATGGACCCTTACCCACCCAACAGGTGGTAATGGTCCCCATACCGATCTTACAATTGGTAGTCTGCCCCATACTCATACATACACCTGAGAGACCCCCTGTGGAGAGTATATCTTTGCCTGCTTCAGAGTCAAGGGTGGCGAGGCTGTTCTAATTGTGTGAGCAGGCTACAGAATTCCTAACACTGATATGTCTGAATTCAACTTTAACCTTGGAAATCTAATACTAGAGAACAGACTGAACAAAAACCATTTAATAATTTCTGGGGACTTTAATATTGACCTCTACGAACCTGCTAACCCTTCTGCTGCTAGTTTCCTCAACTGTATGAATTCCTGCTTCCTCATACCCTTGATCACTAGACCTACTAGAATCACTGATAGCACTGCCACGGCTCTTGACCACATCTGGACTAACATAACCTCTCCACTTACTTCAGGGATAAGCATTGATAGAAGCACAGACTGTTACCCCACATCTCTCCTAACTAACACTAACAAACCACCTCTAGATACAAGGAAGATAAGCTTTAAGCTGCACAATAAAACTTCTATAGGCAGTTTTATTGCTGCTACTGTTGCTAATATCAACTGGGAGACCGAATTAGGTAACTTAGGGAATATCAACCTACCAGTACAAACATTTCTTCAGAAAACTCTCTGCCTTTATAACACCCACTGTCCTATGCTAATGAAACAAGTCACAACTAAAAGGCTAAACAATCCATGGCTTACAAAGGGGATACTTAATCTATTAATAAAAAACTTGACCTTGAGAAGAAGTATAGGTTAGGAGTCGTCTCCAAAGAATTTTCAAAGATATACTCATCAATGCTGTCAAAAATAATTAGGAGAGCCAAAACAAAATACTACGAAAATAAATTCACCCAAATTAAGGGCAACATTAAGAAAACATGGAGCACTATTTCCCAAATATTGGGATCAAAAAAGATTCTAAATAAAAAAACAATACTCCTATCCAACTACGACGGTACTGCTATTGAATTCAATAAGTTTTTCTCATCCATTGGGACATCCCTTGCTAATGATATCCATCCTCCCTCACTAATGTCAAAAACTACCTTACAGGTAACTATCCAGAGTCTCTGTACCTAACGCCTACTGACTCCACTGATGTTAATGAGATAATCCTTTCTCTTAAAACAAAGTCTAGTGCCCTTGATTTTGCTTGCCCTTTTGCTTGGTATTTTTTGATTTTGCTTGATATTGCCCTTGATTTGATCAGTGCCTTGTACATTGCCTTCATTGACCTTACAAAGGCCTTCGACCTCGTGAGTAGGGACGGACTCTTCAAGATCTTGGCCAAAATTGGCTGTCCACCCATCCTACTCAGCATGATACAATCGTTCCACAAGGACATGAAGGGGACAGTTGTGTTCGACGGCTCAACTTCTGAACCATTCAACATTAACAGTGGTGTTAAACAGGGGTGTGTTCTTGCTCCAACCCTGTTCGGCATCTTCTTCGCGATCCTCGTCAAGCATGCTTTGGAACAACGACAGAAGGCATCTATCTCCGTACAAAATCTGATGGAAAGCTGTATAATCTATCCAGACTCCGAGCAAAGACAAAAGTACAAATGCGAATCCTCAGGGATTCGCATTTGCCGATTCGACGATTTGCCGTCCTCTTCGCCGACGACGCAGCGATCACCACACACACAGCAGAAGGCCTGCAGCAGCTACTCAACCGCTTTGCCGCAGCCTGTTCTGCATTCGGCCTGACAATCAGCCTGAAGAAGACACAGGTGATGGGACAAGATGTCAATGAGCTACCCTGTATAAATATAGCAGACTATGCGCTGGAGGCAGTTCACGAGTTTGTGTACCTGGGCTCTACAATCTCAGACACCCTTTCCCTGGACACTGAGCTCAACAGGCGTATCGGGAAGGCCGCAACAACACTGGCCAGGCTCACAAAGCGCGTTTGGGAAAATGCCAAACTGACAGTGCACACCAAGGCACAAGTCTACATGGCATGTGTGGTGAGTACACTTCTCTACGGCTCGGAATCCTGGACCCTGCGCTCTCACCAGGAGAGACGGCTTAATACCTTTCACATGCGGAACCTGAGACGCATCCTTGACATCACGTTGAAAGACCACGTCACCAACAACACTGTACTCGAGAGAACAGGAGTCCCTTCAATGTTCACTCTCCTGAAACAGAGACGCATGCGATGGCTGGGACATGTCTCACGCATGGTCGATGGCCGCATACCGAAGGACCTCTTGTATGGAGAACTGGCATCAGGAAGGAGACCTACCGGAAGACCTCAGCTGCGTTTCAAAGATGCCTGCAAACGCGACCTCAAGCAGATGAACATCGACATCAACACTTGGGAGGCAGCAGCTGCGGACAGATCTGCCTGGAGATATAAAGTGCAGAAGGGACTCCAGCAATTCGAGGATGAACTGAAGAAGCAGGCGGAGGATAATAGACTTCAGAGGAGGTCTCGACCACTGTCAGACGCACCCGCTTCGGCGTTTATCTGCGCTCGCTGCAGTCGAGACTGTCATTCTCGGGTTGGCCTTCACAGTCACAGCAGGTGCTGCATCAAACTAGACTACAACAACTAGACACCCAGGGCACAACTCCATAACCCCACGAGATTGACGGATGCCTACTACTAGTGCACTTGATGAGATACCAACTCTAATTTACAAAAAAAAACTCTAGATTTTTAGCTCCTTTCATTGCATTGCTCTACAGCAAGTCACTTGAACTCCGCACCTTTCCTGATATTCTAAAAAAAAAAAAAGTGAGAGTAACCCCAGTCCACAAATGTGGTGATCTCACTGATGTTAACAACTTCAGACCTATATCAATTCTGCCAAATTTGTTAAAAATATTTGAAAAACTAATGTACAAGAAGTTTTACTCTTATCTAGACAAACACAATATACTTAGCTCTTGTCAATAGGGCTTTAGACCCAAAAAAGCACTAACGATGCACTTATTAGTATGATTAACAAAACCTTCTTCATAAATTACATCGTTATGGAGTCAGAGGTCACTCCTTCCAATATCTTCAGTCTTACCTTACTGACGGGCTCCAGTTTGTTTCTGTGAATAATTCCATTTCTCCCACCTACCCATCAACATTGGTGTTCCTCAGGGCATCATACTTGGCCCCCTCCTCTTTCTCATATATATTAATGACCTTTCACATGCGTCTCAACACCTTAAATCAATTCTATTTGCTGATGACACAATCTTCATTTTATCCAGTCCAGACCCTCTTGCTCTAAATGTTACAGTAGTAAATATTAAACTAAATAAAGTCCACCTTTGGCTAACTGTTAACAAACTCACCCTTAACATTGACAAAACTTTCTATATTTTCTTTGGTAATAAATCCTCAAATCAAATTAATCTAAGAATAAGCAATATCCAAATTAGTAATAGAGTAGATGGCAAATTCCTTGGTGTTCTCATCGATAACAAGTTGAATTTCCAGGGACAAATCTGTATGAATAAAAATGGAAATGTTCGTTTGTTCAAAATTCCTAACCTCCGAAAGTTCTTCACCGATTGCTTTGAAAATTTCACACAACGTTCCATTCGCATCCGGCCAGGTTGTTGTTGTTGTTTAAGATTCACTACCTGGAACCAAAAGTTCCAAGTAGCACGGGCTATGGTGAGCCAGCAGTACCCGGCCAGGTTATTATATACTTACTACATAGATGTCATGTCTGTGACGGTAAAAAAAACATGCTTTTTCTGAAAAACTGTGTTTTTCATGTGTTTTTCAAGGGAGGAAAATCTTCGAAATCTCTTTACCAATTGCTTTGAAATTTTGACACAACGTTGACACGTTTTTTTATATATTTACTATATACATGCCTCCCCTGTGACAGGAAAAAAATATGCTTTATTAAAAAACAGCACCATCAATTGGACGTAAGAGCAACACATGCTGTAATCCCCGAAACTTCTTCACCGATTGCTTTGACATTTTGACATAACGTTGCATTCAAATAGGCACATAAACCTACTATATAGATGCCACCTCTGTGACAGATAAAAGCATGCGTTTTTTTTTAAATAGTGTCATCGGTTGCACATAATAGCAACATGCATGCTATACTAAACATGTCATGAATTCAATTTCAATGTTTCCGATTGCAATGATAAATTTTATTTTCATAGATTTCGATTTATTATATTTATTATTGAATTATTTTGTGTGACATTGTGTTGGAATTTAGCTGTGTTGTTTACCATACCGTTCATTTTGTAAGTATAAGTATAGATGCCACACATGTGACAGGAAAAAATATGCTTTTCTTGAAAAAACAGTGCCATCTGTTGCATGTAAGAGGATAATACATGCTACACTAAATATGTTACAATTTCATTTCAATGTTTCTGATTGCATTGATAAATTGAATTTTCATAGATTTTGATTTATTTTATTTTGATTTCATTATTTTGTGTGAATTGTGTTGGAATTGAGCTGTGTTATTTACCATATCGTTCATTTCGTGTGTATAGTTTATTTTTTTATTTTTTCACTTTTACAGTTCATTTTTTAACTGTTTCCTTATATTCAGTGATGGGAACGTCAGATCACTTGATGTACCCAATTTTCTGATGGGAACATCAGACCATTTGGGAAGGCATCAGTCGAGGGAGTGGAGAATGGTGGGGATGACGAGGGGACGAAGTGAGAGATGAGATGGTGGGAGGACGAGGGGTAATGGTGGGGAAGGACGAGGGAACGGGGGAGTTTGGGATGGGGGGACGAGGGGATGGGGGAAAGGAGAATGGTGTGAAGGACAAAGGGACAGGGGAGTGGGGCATGATGGGAAGGAAGAGGAGGTGGTGGAGTGGGGAGGACGAGGGGACGGTAGAGTTGGGGAATGGTTGGGAAGCTGAGGAGTCGGGTGAGGGGGGGAATGGTGGAGAGGACTGGGGACAGGAAAGGTTGCTGTGGCTCAGCAATGCACATGCGTTGCTGTGCCACAGCAACG
>WNGS01106304.1:0-10831 GCA_020271785.1 Procambarus virginalis | reverse complement strand
CAAACACCGTAGCTGGCAGACGCCTAATCTCTTGTTTCAGAAGGCAAGTACGGTGGCCCGTAGGACCGTCCGTATGGCTAAACGTGCATTTTGGATGTCTTATGTCTCCACCATCACGTCCGAACTCCTCTACCGCTGACCTGGAAGCATATCCGCAAGATAAAGTAAGTTCATTCCCGAGGTCTCACCGATCCTTCACCGCTGTGGTACTCTTGTGGCGGTCCCGTTGCAGGTCGTGACCGAATTGGGTTTCCACTTTTCGTCTGTTAGCTCTGGTTCTCATCTCCCTCAATCCTTCCTTCTTTGTAAGCCTCTTCTTGAATCTCGTCCTTTGGATTTTGTGTACCCATCTCAGCCTTCTCTATAATGTTCCCTTTTCGCTCTCTGAGCTTCATCTACCCTGGCCCTCTGTGGTCCTACGCGGCAGGCTCCGGTGGCATTGATACGAGATGCTTCGACATCTCCCTCCGTGCTCATCTCTTATTTACCGAGTCTGTACAATCGGGTCTGGGAGTCGTCGTCAGTCCCTGAGACTGTTCGATTTTGTTGTCCTCCCTGTTCGGAAACCAGGGTGTCTCTGGTCGTCCCCCAAGGACTTCCGCCCTATTGTCCTCACGAGTTGTGTCTGCAAGCTCTTTGAACGTATGGTTAACGTTCGTCTGATGTGTTCTTAGAGAACTATCACCACCTCTCCCTTCTCAATTTGGTTTTCGCAAGTGCCGCAGCACAACGGTCCTGTGAACTTGGCAGTATTCGTACTGCCTCTGCTGTGAAGACATCCGTTGTTGACGTTCTTTTTGACCTGGAAGAGGCTTACGACACTACCTAGAGTATCATATTCTGTCCGAACTTCATTATTTTGGCCTTCGTGGGAATCTCTCTCTCTTCCTCCGGATTTTCCTCTCTTGTCGTTCCTTTCGAGTGAGGTTTGGTACCACTCTCTTTGCCCTTTTATGCATATGAGGGTCTACCCCAGTAGTGTTCTGAACACTACTCTTTGTTGCTCTCAATGGTCTTCTTTCCTGCCTTCCTTCTGGCGTCTTCTCCGCGCCTCTAGTAGACAATCTTACCCTTTGCAGTCGGGGTGATGATTCGCCTCTCCTTCAAAGGCGGCTTCAACTTGCGATTGATGCCGTGTCATCCTGAGCCACCGATCATGGCTTCAGGTTCTCTCCGTCTAAGACTTGTGCTATGACTTTTACTCGGAAGCGTGTCCATTCTTCGTCCCTCTTCACTTTATGGTCTTCCCCTTGTACAAAGATTTTGCTAAGCTCTGGGTTAATCTTTAACACTCGTTTGTCTTGGTCGGCCCATATGTCTTACCTCTGCGCTGAATGCTCTAAGGCCCTTTCCTTTCTTAAGGTTTTGTCCATACTTCTTGGTGGGGGTGGGGGGGTGGATATGGAGGGGGTGGGGGTGATAGGCGTACGCTCCTCACTTTACATTCCACACTCGTCCTGTCCTTGCTCTTATGGTTGCCCTGCTTACTCGTCCGCTTCTCCTCCTCCTTTTCACTGTCTTGATGCTTTGCACCATGCTGGGTTGTGCCTCACTATGGTGCCTTCCATTCGACTCCCACCCTCATTTGTATGTTGACACTGGCTTCCTATCTCTCCAGAACCGCCGTGATCGTTACTCTTTCGCTATCTGGCGCGGTCCCTTTCAACATCCTTCCTCTCGCCTCTGTCGTGCTTTCCCCTCCTGCAGTTCTGTTTTTCTTCACCACCTACCTCTTTCTGTCCGGCTATCTCGCTTACAGGACTCTTTTCCATTCGTCTTTCTCATATACCTCCTCGTTCCTTTCTTGCTCCCGTGGATGGTCCCCCTTCCGAAGTTTTGTACATCCTTGAACAACGTTACTAAAGCTTTTACTCCTCCTATGGTTCTGACCCCCCTTTTTTCTTGAGCACTTTCTTCACACTCCCACTCCATTTCCATCTTCACCGATGGGTCTAAGTCTGCGGATGGTGTGGGCTACTCTGTTTTTCCTGACTGCACTTATATGTGTCGCCTCCCTTCGGAGGCTAACATCTTCACAGTGGAACTTTATGCTTTTCTCTATGCTCTCCGTCTCCTGCTTTCTCGCTGTCAATCCTTTGTGATTGTAGTTGACTCTCGTAGTACCCTCGAGACTCTCGGGTCCTTTAATCCTGTTCATCCGGTAGTCGTCGAGATTCAATATTGGCTGTTTCTTACCTCTAGTAAATTTAAATCCGTACAGTTTTACTGGGTTCCCAGCCATATTGGTGTTTCTTTAAATGAGCGAGCGGATGCTGCCACTAAAGAGGCTATCTGCTCTAGACCCGTTTCCCGTAAAGGTATTCCCTTTTCCGACTTTCACCCAGTTATTCATTCCTCCATCCTTGCCCATTGGCAGGGTTGTTGGTCTTCTGTTGCTGGAAACAAAGTGTATGTTGTCTTGGTCGGCCCATATCTCTTACCTCTGCGCTGAATGCTCTAAGGCCCTTTCCTTCCATAATGCTCTTAAGCGTTGTGTGTCCCCGTGGCCTTCCTCCTGCCACCGTAACCGGTGATGGGAAACGGCTCTAGCAAGGTTGCGTCTTGGTCATACTCGCTTAACTCACGGTCACTTAATGAAGCGCTGCCCAGCTCCTTATTGTCCCTCTTACCGTCATGCATATCCTGGTTGAATGTCCTGACTTCCAGGACGAGCGTGTGTGTTGCTTTCCGACCGTCAATAGCAGTCACTTGTCCCTCGATAGAATTCTTGGGGAATTGGATACTTTTGATATTGTTCGCCTTGTGCGTTTTTTTGTTCTCGTATTGGCATCCTTGGTGATATTTAGCACCCTCTGATTATTCCGCGCATTTGATGGTGCTACATAGCCTTCCAGATTTGGTGCCTTCTTTTGATAATTTCTTTCTTCTTACATTACATTCTTTCACTGCCACTAGCATACGCAGCCTTTCAGGCAAGAACTTAATTCTATGTTCCCCTGAAAACTACCTGCGAATTCGTTTAACAACCTGGTACCCATTTTACTGCTGGGTAAACAGGTTACAGTTATGGATTTACGCCCAGTAAATCCTCCCCGGCCATGATACGAACCCAGGACAAGCACTCGCGAAATGCCAAGCGAGTGTCTTATCACTACACCACAGGGAGTGGTAAATGATGATTGATAGATGATAACAGATGGGGACTGATAGATGATAATGGCCGGTTATTCAAATGCTGGGAAATCATTCTTATGTGGTAAACTGGTACAAAAGTACCACGAAAATTTTACTCCAACGATTATATGTGGCGAGCGTTATCCGGAGTTAATGAACAATCCCGAAATTATTAGGAAAATAATTGCACATTCGAGTATTATCGAGTCGTTAGAAGAATAAGTTTATAAATATCCCTTGTTAATAATAATGTAACTTTACTGAAGGCACAAATTCGAAAACTATCTGATATTTTTACCTGAAGGTGTCATCATAACATCTCTGCCATACTGATAACGCAAAATATATTTTTCCCTACAAAATTTCGAGACAAGTCTAAATGCCTCGCATATTTTATTAATGAATTCAAAAGACCTTTCTCTAATTGAGACATTGGGATGCCAAATATTTGGAAAACGGTTCGAAGAAATTTAAAGAAATATATAAAAAGGTCATTGCCAAACCTTATGGTTATTTATGAGAAAATATATGCTATTTTTTCATAGATTTGGGCTCAAACACACCGGCAAGTATAACATTACTTGGGAATATTGTTGAGAAACCGGTTGAAATTGTTTATCAATGGTGAACAAGAAACTAATACTGAAACAAGTTTATGATGAACCTACTTCCTCTGGGGAATTTGGTGGCATTTGGAGATCATATAAAGCCTTTAAATTACTTAATAAGGCAATAACACTGGGCCATGTGTAAGATTACTTGAAATCCTCAGTTGTGGAATTCCTACATTATTTACAACCGTGCAAATTTAGGCGTCTACGAGTTTTAAGCCCAAAACCGCGATTATATGTATCCATTGTCCTGGGGCAAAATATGAGCAGGTTGGAAAGTACAATAATGGTATATCCCCAAATTTTACCCAAGGACAAGGACCCAAGGACCCGAGGACCCAAGGACCCAAGGACCCAAGGACCCAAGGACCCAACTCCTTGAACCACCTAGACCGAGGACTGAGGACATGAGATGGATTCTTCCTACCTTGTTTTTTCCAGGCCTATAATAACAATACTAGTAATTTCATTATTTTATGGTACTTTATACCATAAAATATATATATATATATATATATATATATATATATATATATATATATATATATATATATATATATATATACCTATACTATTTGCTGATGATAGTACCATTATCTATTCTGACCCCCTACCCCCCGTTTAATGATATTGTCAACCATGAATTAAAAAAGTTCACTCATGGATGTCAACCAACACACTAAACATTGAAAAACCTACTACATTTTATTTAGTAGTAAATCATCAAATCAGATTCAATTTCAGATAGCGAATGTTATCATTACCAATAAAAATGAGGGAAGTTCCTTGGCCTTTACAAGAGACTGAACTTCAGCACCCACTTATAACACTCAGCCAAAGAGAGTTTCAGACAGTCCTAGTTCCAGTCCTTAAATTGTCCTAGCTCAAAAAGTTTAACTAGCATGTGAATTTTTCTGCCAAGTCTCTTGATATTCCATAGTAGTCGCAGGATATGCAGTTCACCCCATACACAAGGCAGGATTCCTTATTACGATACACATCGTCGGTTAAATACCCCACACGAGTTCCAACTTGCAAATTCATATATTCAGTAGCAAAACCATACAGTGAGCTGATAAACAATTAGCACTAACCAGTGAATAATCCCTGAATGAGGCATTGTGAGAGTTTACATCTATCCCTAAGCGCGAATGTTACCATCTCATAATACAATTTTTGTTAAATCTACCGGCAATATTATTTGTTAAATATAAACCCTGTAATGATTAGGATTTTACCTATAAGAATGTTACTTTTTTAGAGAAGGATATTTTGAAAAACGTTAAAACTATATTTCACATTACATATTTCCTGCAACTCTTCATGTCTCTTACGATGCAGTACCCCAATATCATCTCGCCTCCTCCCCCTCCCCTTACACTGTATGATCCTTAATTACCTTGGGACCCCGCCCCATGCAGATTACTCACGCTGGATAAGATCACGTTATAACATTTTCTTACCCTCCTCCTCTTGTAAGATGCTATGAGATATAAAGATTTGAAACTTGGGGAAGATTTATAATTAAGTTTTTTTGTGCATAGGTAACTACTCAAATGATAAATCTATTTAAAAATAGTTATTTATAACCCTATGCATCTTGCTAGCAGCGTTCTTCAAATCGAACAAACAAGATAACCACAGAACTGAAGGAAGCAGGACTATGGAGACCACCCAGGAGGGATTTGGTAGAGGAAGTGATCCATCATATCACGAGGGAAACGCTCCTCCAATTTGAAGGCCGAGCGTATACACAGATTAATGATACGACAATTTTCGCATCCAGTAGCGTAGCCATTGCCGAAATCTTCATGCACGCTGCCTTCATGAAACTGAGCACTCGTAGACAAGATGTTCCATTAATCTACTACAGATGTATTGATAATATCTTTGGGATAATGATTATAGAGACCAGACCCTGCAGGCTCTCTTCACATGGGCGAACACAGTTCACACCAATTTGAAGTTTATACTAGAACACGACCACTCGGCAATTAATTTTCTAAATACTACGGTCTACATAGATCGGACCAGAAGATGCCTTCAGGCGAAGGAATACTACAAACATAAAATCTACATACCTACCTAAGGTTTGACTCGAGTCACCCTCGAGTACTCGAGAAATCTCTATCATACTCGCTTGCCCTATTCTTAAAGATGATAAATTGCACAGAAGAAACATTAGATCCCCAGCTGAAAAACCTGTAGGACATGTTCAGAAAAAGGGTGTTCCTCAAAGAGATTATGCACACTTCCCAGGAAAAACTGCAAGGGAAGACAAGGACCCAACTCCTTGAACCACCTAGGCCGAGGACTGAGGACATGAGATGGATTCTTCCTACCTTGTTTTTTCCAGGCCTAGTGAAACAATTCGAGGAGAAGATGTCGATAGTCTGGTCCTGGTTAAGCGAGACCTACAAGGCACACCCCTCGTGGCCAAAATTTCCTAAGGATCCATGATCGCATGGAAACGAGGCAAATCCTTGAGAGACCATTTAGTTAGGGCGGGGCCCCGACCGTTGGCCTAGCCAAGGTGAACCAGAAAATAAGCGAGGGTTTTTAGATACAAACAAACTAACCTAACCTGACACAGGAGGGCAACATCATCGTCCTGTAGTTTCAGAGTCTGAGGAGAGGTTAGAAGGAACCTGTATTACACACACAATTAACACCTTAGTTATATAGGCTAGAATAGGTTAGGGACGGTATGATAAATTTCAATAAATAGATGCATATATATATGGTTGTATTTAGCACCTGATATTGGAGTATATATAATATCTCACACCCACAACCTGGGTTCTCTGTATCATAGAAGAAACATGTACTAAGAAGTTCTACACCAAGGACAGCATAAAATGTGAACGAATACGATTAGATACTTTTATTAACTGGACTGTTTAATGACTGAACTCCCTATCTTTAGTGCAGGATGGATTCTATTATCTCCGAGTAACTGATTACTGCTGTTGTGTCTTTTGTAATTATGTGATAGAAGCGTGGGTTGAGGGGGACGCTCCTCGCACCAGACACCATCACCATTTTGTCCTTTTATTATTGGCTCCAAGTGGGAAAACCTTCCCTTAGAAATAAGCGAAATCGTGTTTGAATGTGGAATATTCTTGTTCTCGCCCGATTTACGTGATGTTAAAGGTACTAGTATTTTTTAAATATTCAATGAAATATTAGTATAATTGTGTGCAGATGATATATTCTATCATCAATTATATAGACTTTCTGCCGGCGCCATTGCTAGCTGGCCGGACATGGATTGGTTCCTGGGAAAACTTACAATTCTGAGCACCCATCAGTTCGAATTATCGTGGTTTTGTGAGGAAGAATACACCAATGCTCCAAGACCCAGAGAATATCTTGTTTGGAAGGAAACAATACCAATTTCAGCTACAATTGATGGACAAAGTTGTTGATTATCTGCCGTCCAGCTGAATGGTATTCGGCACAATCCAGTACGCAGGCGACCCAAACTCTCGTACCACACTCGTCGCCCATGACCGGTATATTTTTGGGAGGACTGTATCACTGACCAGGTCCCAGTCCTAACCTGAAGGGCAAGGCGATACCCTGCGGGCATCGCCACAAGGGGGCACCTTAGAAGTGTAGCGAGCCTTTTCAGGGACAGGTAGACCAAACAGCTCAATTAGGTGTTAGGTATCCCCGATTCCACCTGGATGAACAATTGTACGACCTCTGTTGGAAGGGAATAAGTTTCTCCAGGTCTTGTTGGATATTTCTGACACTTAATTACTAACCCCTAATACGACAAGAGGTAATTCTTGTACTAGGCATTATAATTTACTAACACTATTAACCAGTAGTATATTCACATTCAAATTATAGAATTGAGGTGTAGAATGCCACATCCCTTCTAGCAATCATGCCCATGGTGTTGCGTCAGTCACCCGGCTAGAGGGAATAAGTTCTACATATTAATGGATCGAATTGAATCCAGTTTCATTTCACCCCTTTTATTAAGGATACTCAATTAGTAATAGATTTACTTTCATTTCATAATATATGTTGCAGTTTATTAGAAATAATATGTACAGTCTCGATCAGTTGTTCCGGTAAATAAAAAGATCAACTTCATTTCCACTCTTAATATTCTCGTGCGTTATCATCATCTAAATTAATTGACTCACACTATGAAATATCTTGAATACCTTATCAAACCCCATACTATGACGTAAATATTCGTCAACCACGTCTCCATCCATTCGGAGCTCTGTTTGAAATATTATAATTTATACATGGAGTTCTAGCAGTGGCGTGAGTGTGCATGCACTACTGGATGGAGGAGGCAGAGAGGGGAAGATTCGCCATGTTATCTAGCTGGTATCAAGGTGTTCTGGAACTGCATAGTTTACATCGATCAAATTTGAGAGCATCCGCCCTTCTGCGACCTTCTGATCGAGTGTGCAACCTCCACAACTTACGAACCCCAAGTTCGGGAGTAATTTATTAAGTAGATGGAGTAGTATTGGCCATTATTTCACTGATTTACTTAATGTGCTATCGTTATGAAGCAGATGATAAAATAACCCCACGCAAGTGCTGATCTTACCCTCCAATTTCTTTAGATTATGCGATTGAATGCACAAATTGAGAATTTGAAGTGGAAATTACATAAGATTTGCTTTTCAGCGTGGAATTAAGCCAGAGAGACGTGTTTCTGCATTCATGATCACGTGTTCCCACTGACAGCTGACTTGAGCAGGAATAAACGGGTTGACGCTGCCGGACGTTATCTACGTTCAACTTTGGCAGTTAAGCTGTTTGTCTTACCTGTAGTTAGCTATTTTTAACATTGATAATCATATATTATTCAATGTATGCATTTTCCATTTATAAGTATAAATTAATATTATAGAATAACCCCCCAAAAGAGTGTGCATGGAAATGGCTCTAAATTTAATATAAATTTACATTTCATTCAGCAAGATTTATTTTGATCTCATTTCTGCATTTATTCTAGGAGATCTATAAGCCACTGATTCTTTTAATTATTAATATAAATCTGGTCCTTCGAAACATTTAATACTATTGTATTGTAGAGCTAATTTTCCCCACAGGCCTAGGAGTGTCTCAGGCATTCGGTAGGGCAGTGAATCGGTCCTCATTACGTGGAGACGTCATAAGTGAAGTCTAAAAGAAAAAGGCAATGGAGGCAGCTTTCAGATTAGGAGGGACAGTGGACCGAGGTGCAGCATGCACTGAAGAAAACTGCTATCGAGGCTTCATGTTTTTCTACAAGACACCAGACATAATGGACCTAGAGAGCACAGCATCAGCCACACACCAGCCAGTGTCAGGCAATGCTTCTCTCTCCACAGCCAAGCCACAGGACAACAGTATGAGGCAGGAGAGGACACCACCAGTTTCACATCAGACATCCCCAAACTCTGCACATCTTCCAAAACTCAAGATAATGCAGACAGACCACTTTCCTACAGTATATGGAGTAGTAACGGCAATGAAAAAGGAACAACCAGAGCTCAAACTTTCCATGACAGTTAACCTGAAAGGAGATATAATAAGGACGCCACGAGACCAACAGACTGCAAATTACTTAGAAAAGTAAAAGTACAGCAATTAAAACCTGAATACTTGGAAAAACTGGATCCTTCAGAAAGATGCACACGAGTCGTACTTTTGGGATACCCAATCGACTTTCCCCGTGGATCCAGTACAGGAACACAAGCAAATCCTGAATGCGGAACGATGTCGCACAAAATTAGACAAAGCAGTGACACGTCAGGTTCTGGTAACCATCATGGGACATGTGCCAGAAACATTCAGTCATAGAAATTGAGGAATATACCGACAGAGACCATACGTCCCAGAACCCCTGCGCTGCTTCAGATGTCAGAAATACGGCCACCATCAATCACGTTTCTCTGGACAGTAGAGGTGCAAAGTGTGCAGCCCGAGGCATCCAACCAAAGACTCTATAGCCAAGCACAAGGCAAACCAGACCACAACAGCCGAGTGTCCAAATTGTGGAGGCAAACATCATGCCTGGAACAAAACCTGCTGTGCACGGAAAGAAAAGGTGCAGACAACTTAGGCCACGATAAACACACAGACCAGCACTACATACACCAACACCAACGTCCGAAACACTCGTGCACAGACACAACAAAGACCCTCTCTCACAGATTAAAATTTCCCGAATCTATCAACTCCAAATCAGAACGTATACAAAAGAAATACAGCAAATTCAAAATAGCAAAAAGCAGTTATTTTCGGAATCAATACAACAACTTTACAGTTTTACAGAGGTACAGCTCCAAAACATCGTGAAGATCATGGCAGAGACCATTATCAATTGCCAACAGATGACGCAGAACGCCTCACAATAACAGACTCAAGAAATCACTTGTCTAATAATGGACAAGATCGTGCAGCAGATCACAGTTACACAAAAAATAGACAGTGAGACCAGACGAAGCACAAGAGGACAAACAACGCGGCATGGACATACAGACTACCAACAACAGTCGGGTAGTTAAGACACCAGACCATCTACATTCACAAAGGCAACTGCAAGAAGCAATGACCACTCAAGATCAACAAAATCTTACAACACAAGAGACAGACATCAATAGCCAATGCAATCTGATGTGCAACACCACCAACAAAGTAGTATTGAACAAGAGTGATTCACAGGTTCCAACAAAGAGAGGCGAGCATGAACAATCAATGCAGCCCAATATGCAGCAACATTAACAACGATATTCTGGTTGGCAGGGATGCACAGATTCCGACAACAGAAGAAACAGCCACGGGCAATCAATCCCAGGAAACAATTTAAGATTGCCACAACGTATCTGGAAAGTAGTTGAAACGTTTATTTTCTCCCATTAGTTGCATAATTTTTTGTGGATATAAATAAATTTCCAAAGCGTAATGCACGAAACGTTAGCTAAAAAAAAATTTGAAACCATGTGGCAACCTTTAACTTTTCATACACGAAGTTTTTGGTATTGATATATATATATATATATATATATATATATATATATATATATATATATATATATATATATATATATATATATATATAT
>WNGS01106299.1:0-13843 GCA_020271785.1 Procambarus virginalis | reverse complement strand
TTGATAGATGGGCAAATAAACGAAAGTATCCTAAAATTCAGAAAAGTAGGTCGTGTACTTTAACCGAAAGTGAAGATGACGGAGCTAGGCGAGAAACTAGAGGCGTGCAAAGAAATCAGGAAGCCAGACAGACCATCAGAGTGCAGGTGCTGCGCCTGCACAGAGAACTTCGAACTCGAGAGAGAGAGTCAAAGCCACTCAGGAGAATATAGAAGAGACTTCTCTCAAATAAGATGCTATAAATGTAATGGACGAGGTCACATGATGAAAGATTGTCGGTGGGGCAAGAGAGTTATGACTCTGGCGATGTGTGATCCCCAAATACATGTGTTGATTTGATACAGGACAAACTGCAGAAAGCGAATTGATGAACGAGAGGTATAGCCCAGTCATTAGTATGGTTCGGTTAGTAAGAGAAGCCAACCTGAAGTGGAAGTATCCTAAGGGATATGGGAGCGAATCAGAGTCTGATTATGAGAAGCCTGATCGCGGATGATCGATTTTCAGCTGGCAGTAGGAAAGTAAGGTTCATGGGTTATTCTATGAGGGGGAAATGCCCATTTATGCTGTCAGGCTCAAGTCGAAGTATTTGTTGGCGGATGTAATGTTGGGAGTATGTCCTGACATACCTGGTCCAGGATACAAGATCCTTGGTAATGACTTGTGCGGGTGAAAGGTGTTGCCGAGGCTCATAGTAGATGCTGTGCCAGAAGGGTGCTAGAAGGATCACAGCACTGATGGGAAACCTGAGAGAGTATACCTGACTGGCATCCTAGAAAATGAGTCAGAGTTGTGTTCCTCACGTGTTGCCCCAAAAAATGAGGTGATTTGATAAAATGCTATGCCCAAGATTACCATCCGAGTGCCGGCGGGGAAGTGGTTCATATAGCCTCGGCTATCACTTCCTTATGTCCGGTCGTGATGGTCAAGTGGTTTAAGGCGTCCCCGTACATACCAGTTGCATTGCTCTTGGGAGTATGGGTTCGATTCACTTCTGGGGTGTGAGTTTTGAGTTGTATCTAGTCCTGGGGACCATTCAGGCTTGTTTGCATTTGTGTTCCTCACGTGTTGCCCCAAATATTCAGTGATTTGATAAAATGCTATGCCCAAGATTACCATTCGAGTGCCGGCAGGGAAGTGATTCATATTGCCTCGGCTATCACTTCCTTATGTCCGGTCGTGATGGTCAAGTGGTTTAAGGCGTCCCTGTACATACCAGTTGCGTTGCTCCTGGGAGTATGGGTTCGAGTCACTTCTGGGGTGTAAGTTTTCAGTTGTATCTAGTCCTGGGGACCATTCAGGCTTGTTTGCAATTGTGTTCCTCACGTGTTGCCCCAAATAATGAGGTGATTTGATAAAATGCTATGCCCAAGATTACCATCCGAGTGCCGGCGGGGAAGTGGTTCATATAGCCTCGGTTATCACTTCCTTATGTCCGGTCGTGATGGTCAAGTGGTTTAAGGCGTCCCTGTACATACCAGTTGCGTTGCTCCTGGGAGTATGGGTTCGAGTCACTTCTGGGGTGTGAGTTTTCAGTTGTATCTAGTCCTGGGGACCATTCAGGCTTGTTTGCATTTGTGTTCCTCACGTGTTGCCCCAAAAAATGAGGTGATTTGATAAAATGCTATGCCCAAGATTACCATCCGAGTGCCGGCGGGGAAGTGGTTCATATAGCCTCGGCTATCACTTCCTTATGTCCGGTTGTGATGGTCAAGTGGTTTAAGCCGTCCCTGTACATACCAGTTGCGTTGCTCCTGGGAGTGTGGGTTCGAGTCACTTCTGCGGTGTGAGTTTTCAGTATATATATATATATATATATATATATATATATATATATATATATATATATATATATATATATATATATATATATATATATAACTATAGAACACTTTCCCACCAGGAGACTCGAACCCTAGCCAGCACAGAAACCTTCCAACTCCAGGCATAACAGGTAACGCGTTAACCCACTGCACCACGCTCAGAGCCTTAAAAGAGATGGTAATTCTGGGGTATTTCAACACCCCAAAGACCACCACCTCCCAAGACCACTAGAGCAAGTGAGGGGTCAAATTTACGTTTTTTTCATCAAGTCCCTGTTGAATATGGGAAGACACTGTGTCTATGCTTATGCCCAACTTGCCTAAACACGCAAGAGTAGTTATTCAACTATAGAACACTTTCCCACCAGGAGACTCGAACCCTAGCCAGCACAGAAGCCTTCCAACTCCAGGCATAACAGGTAACGCGTTAACCCACTGCACCACGCTCAGAGCCTTAAAAGAGATGTTAATTCTGGGGTATTTCAACACCCTAAAGACCACCACCTCCCAAGACCACTAGAGCAAGTGAGGGGTCAAATTTACGTTTTTTCATCAAGTCCCTGTTGAATATGGGAAGACACTGTGTCTATGCTTATGCCCAACTTGCCTAAACACGCAAGAGTAGTTATTCAACTATAGAACACTTTCCCACCAGGAGACTCGAACCCTAGCCAGCACAGAAGCCTTCCAACTCCAGGCATTACAGGTAACGCGTTAACCCACTGCACCACGCTCAGAGCCTTAAAAGAGATGGTAATTCTGGGGCATTTCAACACCCCAAAGACCACCACCTCCCAAGACCACTAGAGCAAGTGAGGGGTCAAAAAATGAAAAAACGTAAATTTGACCCCTCACTTGCTTTAGTGGTCTTGGGAGGTGGTGGTCTTTGGGGTGTTGAAATACCCCAGAATTACCATCTCTTTTAAGGCTCTGAGCGTGGTGCAGTGGGTTAACGCGTTACCTGTTATGCCTGGTGTTGGAAGGCTTCTGTGCTGGCTAGGGTTCGAGTCTCCTGGTGGGAAAGTGTTCTATAGTTGAATAACTACTCTTGCGTGTTTAGGCAAGTTGGGCATAAGCATAGACACAGTGTCTTCCCATATTCAACAGGGACTTGATGAAAAAACGTCAATTTGACCCCTCACTTGCTCTAGTGGTCTTGGGAGGTGGTGGTCTTTGGGGTGTTGAAATACCCCAGAATTACCATCTCTTTTAAGGCTCTGAGCGTGGTGCAGTGGGTTAACGCGTTACCTGTTATGCCTGGAGTTGGAAGGCTTCTGTGCTGGCTAGGGTTCGAGTCTCCTGGTGGGAAAGTGTTCTATAGTTGAATAACTACTCTTGCGTGTTTAGGCAAGTTGGGCATAAGCATAGACACAGTGTCTTCCCATATTCAACAGGGACTTGATGAAAAAACGTAAAATTGACCCCTCACTTGCTCTAGTGGTCTTGGGAGGTGGTGGTCTTTGGGGTGTTGAAATACCCCAGAATTACCATCTCTTTTAAGGCTCTGAGCGTGGTGCAGTGGGTTAACGCGTTACCTGTTATGCCTGGAGTTGGAAGGCTTCTGTGCTGGCTAGGGTTCGAGTCTCCTGGTGGGAAAGTGTTCTATAGTTGAATAACTACTCTTGCGTGTTTAGGCAAGTTGGGCATAAGCATAGACACAGTGTCTTCCCATATTCAACAGGGACTTGATGAAAAAACGTAAATTTGACCCCTCACTTGCTCTAGTGGTCTTGGGAGGTGGTGGTCTTTGGGGTGTTGAAATACCCCAGAATTACCATCTCTTTTAAGGCTCTGAGCATGGTGCAGTGGGTTAACGCGTTACCTGTTATGCCTGGAGTTGGAAGGCTTCTGTGCTGGCTAGGGTTCGAGTCTCCTGGTGGGAAAGTGTTCTATAGTTGAATAACTACTCTTGCGTGTTTAGGCAAGTTGGGCATAAGCATAGACACAGTGTCTTCCCATATTCAACAGGGACTTGATGAAAAAACGTAAATTTGACCCCTCACTTGCTCTAGTGGTCTTGGGAGGTGGTGGTCTTTGGGGTGTTGAAATACCCCAGAATTACCATCTCTTTTAAGGCTCTGAGCGTGGTGCAGTGGGTTAACGCGTTACCTGTTATGCCTGGAGTTGGAAGGCTTCTGTGCTGGCTAGGGTTCGAGTCTCCTGGTGGGAAAGTGTTCTATAGTTGAATAACTACTCTTGCGTGTTTAGGCAAGTTGGGCATAAGCATAGACACAGTGTCTTCCCATATTCAACAGGGACTTGATGAAAAAACGTAAATTTGACCCCTCACTTGCTCTAGTGGTCTTGGGAGGTGGTGGTCTTTGGGGTGTTGAAATACCCCAGAATTACCATCTCTTTTAAGGCTCTGAGCGTGGTGCAGTGGGTTAACGCGTTACCTGTTATGCCTGGAGTTGGAAGGCTTCTGTGCTGGCTAGGGTTCGAGTCTCCTGGTGGGAAAGTGTTCTATAGTTGAATAACTACTCTTGCGTGTTTAGGCAAGTTGGGCATAAGCATAGACACAGTGTCTTCCCATATTCAACAGGGACTTGATGAAAAAACGTAAATTTGACCCCTCACTTGCTCTAGTGGTCTTGGGAGGTGGTGGTCTTTGGGGTGTTGAAATACCCCAGAATTACCATCTCTTTTAAGGCTCTGAGCGTGGTGCAGTGGGTTAACGCGTTACCTGTTATGCCTGGAGTTGGAAGGCTTCTGTGCTGGCTAGGGTTCGAGTCTCCTGGTGGGAAAGTGTTCTATAGTTGAATAACTACTCTTGCGTGTTTAGGCAAGTTGGGCATAAGCATAGACACAGTGTCTTCCCATATTCAACAGGGACTTGATGAAAAAACGTAAATTTGACCCCTCACTTGCTCTAGTGGTCTTGGGAGGTGGTGGTCTTTGGGGTGTTGAAATACCCCAGAATTACCATCTCTTTTAAGGCTCTGAGCGTGGTGCAGTGGGTTAACGCGTTACCTGTTATGCCTGGAGTTGGAAGGCTTCTGTGCTGGCTAGGGTTCGAGTCTCCTGGTGGGAAAGTGTTCTATAGTTGAATAACTACTCTTGCGTGTTTAGGCAAGTTGGGCATAAGCATAGACACAGTGTCTTCCCATATTCAACAGGGACTTGATGAAAAAACGTAAATTTGACCCCTCACTTGCTCTAGTGGTCTTGGGAGGTGGTGGTCTTTGGGGTGTTGAAATACCCCAGAATTACCATCTCTTTTAAGGCTCTGAGCGTGGTGCAGGGTTAACGCGTTACCTGTTATGCCTGGAGTTGGAAGGCTTCTGTGCTGGCTAGGGTTCGAGTCTCCTGGTGGGAAAGTGTTCTATAGTTGAATAACTACTCTTGCGTGTTTAGGCAAGTTGGGCATAAGCATAGACACAGTGTCTTCCCATATTCAACAGGGACTTGATGAAAAAACGTAAATTGACCCCTCACTTGCTCTAGTGGTCTTGGGAGGTGGTGGTCTTTGGGGTGTTGAAATACCCCAGAATTACCATCTCTTTTAAGGCTCTGAGCGTGGTGCAGTGGGTTAACGCGTTACCTGTTATGCCTGGAGTTGGAAGGCTTCTGTGCTGGCTAGGGTTCGAGTCTCCTGGTGGGAAAGTGTTCTATAGTTGAATAACTACTCTTGCGTGTTTAGGCAAGTTGGGCATAAGCATAGACACAGTGTCTTCCCATATTCAACAGGGACTTGATGAAAAAACGTAAATTTGACCCCTCACTTGCTCTAGTGGTCTTGGGAGGTGGTGGTCTTTGGGGTGTTGAAATACCCCAGAATTACCATCTCTTTTAAGGCTCTGAGCGTGGTGCAGTGGGTTAACGCGTTACCTGTTATGCCTGGAGTTGGAAGGCTTCTGTGCTGGCTAGGGTTCGAGTCTCCTGGTGGGAAAGTGTTCTATAGTTGAATAACTACTCTTGCGTGTTTAGGCAAGTTGGGCATAAGCATAGACACAGTGTCTTCCCATATTCAACAGGGACTTGATGAAAAAACGTAAATTTGACCCCTCACTTGCTCTAGTGGTCTTGGGAGGTGGTGGTCTTTGGGGTGTTGAAATACCCCAGAATTACCATCTCTTTTAAGGCTCTGAGCGTGGTGCAGTGGGTTAACGCGTTACCTGTTATGCCTGGAGTTGGAAGGCTTCTGTGCTGGCTAGGGTTCGAGTCTCCTGGTGGGAAAGTGTTCTATAGTTGAATAACTACTCTTGCGTGTTTAGGCAAGTTGGGCATAAGCATAGACACAGTGTCTTCCCATATTCAACAGGGACTTGATGAAAAAACGTAAATTTGACCCCTCACTTGCTCTAGTGGTCTTGGGAGGTGGTGGTCTTTGGGGTGTTGAAATACCCCAGAATTACCATCTCTTTTAAGGCTCTGAGCGTGGTGCAGTGGGTTAACGCGTTACCTGTTATGCCTGGAGTTGGAAGGCTTCTGTGCTGGCTAGGGTTCGAGTCTCCTGGTGGGAAAGTGTTCTATAGTTGAATAACTACTCTTGCGTGTTTAGGCAAGTTGGGCATAAGCATAGACACAGTGTCTTCCCATATTCAACAGGGACTTGATGAAAAAACGTAAATTTGACCCCTCACTTGCTCTAGTGGTCTTGGGAGGTGGTGGTCTTTGGGGTGTTGAAATACCCCAGAATTACCATCTCTTTTAAGGCTCTGAGCGTGGTGCAGTGGGTTAACGCGTTACCTGTTATGCCTGGAGTTGGAAGGCTTCTGTGCTGGCTAGGGTTCGAGTCTCCTGGTGGGAAAGTGTTCTATAGTTGAATAACTACTCTTGCGTGTTTAGGCAAGTTGGGCATAAGCATAGACACAGTGTCTTCCCATATTCAACAGGGACTTGATGAAAAACGTAAATTTGACCCCTCACTTGCTCTAGTGGTCTTGGGAGGTGGTGGTCTTTGGGGTGTTGAAATACCCCAGAATTACCATCTCTTTTAAGGCTCTGAGCGTGGTGCAGTGGGTTAACGCGTTACCTGTTATGCCTGGAGTTGGAAGGCTTCTGTGCTGGCTAGGGTTCGAGTCTCCTGGTGGGAAAGTGTTCTATAGTTGAATAACTACTCTTGCGTGTTTAGGCAAGTTGGGCATATATATATATATATATATATATATATATATATATATATATACTATTATTGTATATATATATATATATATATATATATATATATATATATATATATATTATATATCTATATATATATGTATATTATATGACCGCATATTCTTATTTACTATCTTCTGATTTAGGGCTTCTATCCCTCTATTTCTTAGCATCTTTAGCTGAAATAGGAGTTCTCCAAAACTCATTGTCGTAATTTCCGGGTGAAGAAAAGATGTGAATTACTATAGAATGTACTACACTTATTTAAACAATTTGCACAACGTTTCGACCTCCATGGTTCATTCTCAAGTGAATGAATTTTACAATGTGATTTGATTTTATACCCGCACTGGTCAGGTGATAAGATAATAAATGTGAAAACAAAAGGGGATACAAAGGGGATATAAGTGGGGTCACACATATGAACATAAGATAGAGGTAACCGCAGAAGGCCTATTGGCCCATACGAGGCAGCTGGCATCTACATACAAAGATTAATCCAGTGTAATTGGCCTGTTATGTTTAACATTGTCTTCTGTGTTGGCATCGTTATGTTCTGGTCTTGTCCTTGCTCTCATTGTGGGAAGAGTAAATAGTTCGTGATTTGGGTGTTCATGGTAGGTTGTTCTGTTCTTATGTGAATTGCTTCAAGAATTTGTAATCTTCTTGCATCTTGGGTTCTGTCTATTATGCATGTATTTTTGTTCAACATCTCTTGTTAGGGTGAGTCATGGGCTTGTCTCATGTGATTCCTAGGGGCACCGGATTGAAGATGGCATGTCAAACGCCTCGTCAGCTTGGTCGACGTCATACCTATGTGCTTAGATTGAAGGTTACATCCTTCGTGGGGCAAGTGTACATGTATACAACGCTTGACTGCTGTAGAGGGTTCTCTGTCGGCTTCGGGCTGTTTTTGATAAGGAGTTCGGAAGTCTTCTTGGTTTTAAAGATATTATCAGGTTTATGTTTTGATTAGGAGTAGTGCTTTTTACTCCTTACGGATTATTTCTTTCATTATTCTTTCCTCTTTTATATGTTCACTGTGCATGGTTGATTTGTAATATAATTTTATTGGAGGTATTGTGGTTTCTGTTCTAGGTTCTGGATTATACCAACGGTCCAAGTGTCTTCTTATAGCAGCGTTTATTTCCGCGTTGCTATATCCATTGTCACCAATACCTGAGTTACTCTTTCAAACTCTCTACTCACTTGCTCCATTGTTGTCTTCAGAGCAGTGGGTAAGCGCTCGACGAATATAAGCATGGAACCTGGCTTTGTATCTTTGGGGGCACTCACTTCTACCGTTCAGGCATAATCCTATGTTGGTGGGCTTGGTATATACGTTGGTGCTCAAAGAGTTCCTGTTTTTGTTATTAATACATCCAAGAATGGCAGACTGTTATTTTCACTATTTTCATGTGTAAATCGGAGTACTGACTCTCTCTCTAGATGTCTTTTTAGGTCAATTAGTTCATTCAGTTTAAAAGACTCAGATGTCTGACATCAGGTACCTGTGTAAAAATGTCGTCAACGTACCTGCAGTATATGGCCGGTTTCAAGTTCATGTCGACTAAGACTTTTTCTCGATGGTACCCATGTAGAAGTTCGCAACAGGACACCTAGGGAGAACCCATGGCGACCCCATCTACTTGCTTATACATGTGCCCATCCGAGCTCAAGAAGGGTGCCTCTTTAGTACAAGCTTGGAGTAGTTTCCTCAGAATATTTTCTGGTATGTCAAGAGGAGTACAGGCCGGATCAGGATACACTCTGTCCGCTATCATCCCGATTGTTTCATCCACAGGTACGTTGGTAAACAGTGATTCTACGTCCAACGAGGCTCTTATCCCTGTGGCCCATGTTCCCCGCAGTAAGTCAACAAATTCCTTTGGAGACTTCAGGCTGAAGGTGCAAGGGACATAAGGAGTCTGCAAGCCGTTGAGTCGTTTTGCCAGTCTGTACGTGGGTGTGGGTATCTGGCTGATGATTGGCCGAAGTGGGTTTCCAGGCTTATGTGTCTTGACATTTCCATACGCATATCCAGGTTTATATTCCCCAATAATCTTTGGCAGGCTGAGTCCGGATTTCTTGGCGTTCACAGTTTCAATCAATTTGTTCACAGCTTATAAAACCGAGGAAAGGGGCCTGAAGATATTGTTAATAGAAATGTTATCCCTACAGACAAAATCAGAAGATACAACTGACGATTTACTATAAACCAAGAAAACGGCCAGCCTACTCATGATAAACTCTCCAGACACTGAGCAGAACACTCTGAGACCAACGTCGTCTATGCCTTCAAATGCCCTCTTGGGGACTGTAAGCCGAAAACAACTCAGTACATAGGCAAGACAACATCTCTTTCCAGGCGTTTAACGATGCATAAGCAACAGACCTCCATTAAGGAACATATAATCTCTTCCCACAACCAAATCATCACCAGGGAAATCTTAACAAACAACACAGAAATCATTGATAGATACAGCGACAGCAGGCGGCTTGACATCTGCAAGGCACTACACATCAAGAAGTCAACACCAGCAACCAACAGCCAATTAATGCACAAATATATTCTACCCACTTCAAGACTCCGCTCCAATATAGAAGCATCAAGAAATTGGGCCAATAGGCCCTCTGCAGTTACTTCCATCCTTCCCTTTAGCTCATACCCCCGACTCTATACCCCGATTCTTTACCCCGTTCTATACCCCTTCTATACCCCGTTCTGGCTTGTGTTGAAAATCTGTTTTCACCTCATCCAAATACTATTGTAACATGTCACCTAACCCAAATGCAGGTATAAAAAATCAAATGTTTTAGCTCTATTCAGTTATAGTTGTTGTGTGTGTGTAAACTAAAGTCTTTGAAAATGTAATAAGTTTTACAAAACGCGCTCAAGTGTCAGACTAGAAATAGAAATGATTTTGGAGAATTGATTTTTCATTTACCATCAACAGTAAAAAGAAACACAAGGAAGATGGAGAAAATTCTTGTTCGTTATTAATCTTACTTTTTCGGTCATATTTAATAATATATGTCTACAGGAAGACTGCTACCAAAATATACTATATATATATATATATATATATATATATATATATATATATATATATTATATATTATATATATATATATATATATTATATATATAATATATATATATATATTTATATATATATATTATATATATATATATATATAATATATATATATATATATATATATATATATATATTATGACCGTATATATATATATATATATATATATATTATATATATGATATATATTATATATATAATAATATAATTATTATATATTATATAATATGACCGCATATTCTGTATTTACTATCTTCTGATTTAGGGCTTCTATCCCTCTAACTAATCTCAGAAGATAGTAAATACAGAATATGCGGTCATATTCAATGAGACATATATATATATATATATATATATTAATATATATATATATATATATATATATATATATATATATATATATATATATATATATATAAATGGAAATGTTCATTTGTTCAAAATCGCTAATCTCCGAAAGTTTTTAACCGATTGCTTTGAAATTTTCACACAACGCTCCATTCGCATCTGGCCAGGTTTTTATATGCATACTATTTAGATGTCACGACTGTAACGGTAACAAAATGCTTTTTCTGAAAAACTGAGTTTTTTTCATGTGTTTTTCATGTGAGAGAAATCTTCAAAACCTCTTTACCGATTGCTTTGAAATTTTGACACAACGTTGCATTCGAATAGGCGCGTCTTTTTCAATATCTACTATATACATGCCTCATCTGTGACAGAAAAAACATGCTTTTTTGAAAAACAGCGCCATCTGATGGACGTAAGGTCTACACAATCTGTAATCTCCAAAAGTTCTTCACTAATTGCTTTAAATTTTTGACACAACGTTGCATTCGAATAGTCACGTTTTTTATATACCTACTATTTAGATGCCACCCTGTGACAGGTAAAAACATGCGTTTTTGAAAAACAGCGCCATCTGTTCAAATGGCAACATGCACGTTATACCAAATATGTCACGAATTTTAATGTTTCCGATTGCATTGATAAATTTTATTTTCATAGATTTCAATATTTTTATTTTTTAGTGAATTATTTGTGTGACATTATGTTGCAATTGAGGTGTGAACTTTACCATGTTTTTATATTCCCACTAAATACATGCCTAACCTGGAATTGGAAAAAAACATGCTTTTTTTGAAAACCAGCGCCACCTGTTGGATGTATAACACACACTGTAATCTCCAAAAGTTCTTCACCATTGCTTTGAAATTTTGACGCAACGTTCCATTCCAATATGCGCATGTTTTTATATAACTACTATATAGATGCCACACCTGTGACAAATAAAAACATGCTTCTTGTTAAAATCAGCGCCATCTGTTGCACGTAAGAGCAACACAAAATCTATATAAATAAAAAAGGAAAATGTTCGTTGTTCAAAATCGCTAATCTCCGAAATTTCTTCACTGACTGCTTTGAAATGTTTACCAATGTTCCATTCGCATCTAAGCGGGTTTATATACATATAATATTGATATAACGTCTGTGACGGAAAAAAACATTTTTTTTAAACTGTGTTTTTCATGTGAGGGAAATCTTTGAAACCTCTTTACCGATTGCTTTGAAATTTTGACACGACGTGCATTTGAATAGATGTGTGTTTTTATACACCAACTATATACATGCCTTACCTGTGACAAGAAAAAACATGTTTTTTTTTTTAACAGTGACATCTGTTGAACGTAAGAGCAACACCCACTGTAATCTCCCAAAGTTCTTCACCGTTTCCTTTGAAATTGTGATACAACGTTCCATTCGAATATGCACGTGTTTTTTATATACCTACTATATAGATGCCACCTGTGACAGGTAAAACATGTTTTTTTTTTAAACAGCGCCATCTTCTGGACATAATAGCAACACACAAACTAAAATAAATATGTTACGAATTCAATTTTAATGTTTCTGATTTCATTGATAATTTAATTTTCATAGGTTTCGATTATTTTATTTTATTTTTTTGAATAATTTTGTGTGATATTTTGTTGGAACTGAGCTGTGTTGTTTACCATACCGTTTATTTCGTAAGTATAAGTATAGATGCCACACCTGTAACAGGTAAAAACATTTTTTTGTTTTAAGAAACAGTGCCATCTGTTGCACATAGGAGCAACTCACACTATACTAATATCTTCTCCATTCCATTTCAATGTTTCCAATATTATTGATAAATCAATTTTCATAGATTTTGAATTATTTTCATTTAGATTTAAATATTTTGTATGACATTGCATTGGAATTGAGCTTTGTTGTTTACCATACCGTTAATTATGTGAGTGTATTTTTTTTCATTGTTTTTCATTTCATTTGTAATTGTTTTCCTATATTTCAGTGATGGGAACATCAGATCATTTGATGTTCCCAATTTCTGACTGGAACATTAGATCATTTGGGAAAGCATCGGACAAGGGTGGGGAACGGGGGGGGTTGTACGAAGGGACAGGAGTGGGGGATGGTCGGAAGGACGAGGAGATAGGGAAGTGGGAGATGGTGGAGAGGACGAGGGGACGGTGGAGATGGGAATAGTTAGGGGGACGAAGGATGTTGGAGTGGTGGATGGTGGGAGGGAGGAAATGGTGGGGAGAACGAGGGGACGGGGAGTGCGGAATTCTTGGAGGACGAGGGGCGGGGGGGGAATAATAGTTCGGGGACGAGGGGACAGGGAAGGGGAATGGTGGGGTGAGGACCGGAGACAGGGGAGGGTTGCTGTGGCTCAGAAACACACATGCGTGGCTCAGAAACGCACATGCATTGCTGAGTCATATAAAATAAATGCCAGTGAATAATTTAAAATATGAGCAGAGGATGAGCATGTAAATAAGTTACATGAAATGAGATGTTGATTCTTTGGTGACAAGACGTGAGGCTAGCAGAACGTCATGCCCTCACTTGAGTTGTCGCAGTGGTCGGAGGGTGAGATGCGTTTCGGTGTCCTACGAATATGGTGAAATACAGCCCTGGTGGCAGTGTTTGAGTGACATTACAGTGCATAACTGCTGAAGAAGATGTCAAGGGGGCGACACACATTACCTCTCGGTATTTATGAAGATTTTGAGTCTCAAACCCCAAGTGGTGATCGGACCTATGTAGAGCTCTAAATCGTGAATTTTTCTGGGGGAGGAAGATTAGTAGGTGGCTTGGTGTGGAGCTTGCAGGACGACTGTATGAGCTTCTATGTCTTATAAGGACAAATATGACATCAAAGTGAAAGCACGGTGGTCCGTCTATAGTGCCATGTGCTCACCGACTCCGCTGATGCATGGCATCCTACCTCTTCCATCACATCTAATAGTCACGGCATCTCTGTTCAGTGCAAATTTACGAATGAAAGTAGATGCTATTTTTGAGTGATTTATTATCCTCAATTACTATGAACAGTTTTGTATTATTTATGATGTCTTAACGCAAATAATTAAGTAATTTAGGGAGTATTATATTGATAGAATTCCCAGTATGATCATTCCTCTTCCTCCATTCCGTGCACTTATTCCCGGTGTTTTAATTTTACTATAAAGAGAAAATCGAAGAATTTGATTTAGTTATTGATTAAACTCAATCTAAGATGGCAATCGCAAATGAAAGCATATGCAGACGGAGTTTTATCAAGTGTTAGGCAAAGGATAGTCACCGTGATCATGTGACAGCTGATGCAATCATCCCTCTGCATGTTCTAAAATTTCTAAACTTTCATTTACTAAACTCTTAGTATGGTTAGTAAGGTTAGTATCTTAGCACACTTATTTGCCTTATTGTGTCAAGGTTAGTATTTGAGAGTGTCGGAAATTTCCGACAATTTGCATCATTATTCACTA
>WNGS01106294.1:0-10512 GCA_020271785.1 Procambarus virginalis | reverse complement strand
GAATGTTCACACGTAATAGTACAGAACGAGGGGACATAGGTGGACAGCTGGAAACTCAGATAGTCACAGAGATGTTAGGAAGTTTCTTTAGCGTGAGAGCATATATTTCCACTTTGTCAATTACCCTGAGTATTTTATACGTTCCTATCATATCCCCCCTCTCCCTTCTTTTTTCTAATGTCGTAAGGTTCAGTTCCTTCAGGCGCTCTTAATATCCCATCCCTCGTAACTCTGGAACAAGCCTCGTCGCAAACTTCTGAACCTTTTTCAGTTTCCTTATGTGTTTCTTCAGGTGGGGACTCCATGATGGCGCGGCATACTCTAAGACTGGTCTCACGTAGGCAGTGTAAAGCGCCCTAAAAGCCTCCTCACTTAGGTTTCTGAATGATGTTCTAACTTTTGCCAGTGTAGATTATGCTGCTGTCGATATCCTATTTATATGCCTCAGGAGATCTATCTTGAGGTTATCTTGAGATGATTTCGGGGCTTTTTAGTGTCCCCGCGGCCCGGTCCTCGACCAGGCCTCCACCCCCAGGAAGCAGCCCGTGACAGCTGTCAAACACCCAGGTACCTATTTTACTGCTAGGTAACAGGGGCATAGGGTGAAAGAAACTCTGCCCATTGTTTCTCGCCGGCGCCTGGGATTGAACCCAGGACCACAGGATCACAAGTCCAGCGTGCTGTCCGCTCGGCCGAGATAGATTAGGTGTTGCGTCCACTCCCAGGTCTTTCTCGAATCGTTACAGGTAGGCAGTTTCCCTTCATTGTGTACTGTCCATTTGGTCGCCTATCACCTGACCTCATTTAAATAACTTTACATTTACTCGTGTTGAACTCCAGTACCCATTTCTCTGACCATCTCTGCAACCTTTCCAGGTTCTCTTGGAAGATCCTACAATCCTCATCTGTCACAACTCTTCTCATTAATTTTGCGTCATCCGGGAACATTGCCATGTAGATTCTACTCCTGTAAACATATCATTTACGTAAATTAGAAATAGAATTGGTCCTAGCACCGATCCCTGAGGTACTCCACTCGTTACTGTTCGCCAGTCCGACTTCTCGCCCCTTACCATTATTCTCTGGTTCCTTCCTGTTAGGTAGTTCCATACACATGCTGGGGCCTTTCTCGGCCCTAGGGTGTGCGTGCGCGCGCGCGCGCGCGCGTGTGTGTGTGTGTGTGTGTGTGTGTGTGTGTGTGTGTGTGTGTGTGTGTGTGTGTGTGTGTGTGTGTGTGTGTGTGTGTGTGTGTGTGTGTGTGTGTGTACGTGCGCGTGCGTTGGTGCGAGCGCGAGTGTATCCACCCCCAACCCTTCCCAACCAAACAAGCTGAGAGACCCCCCCCCCCACCCCCTCACCCCCAATCAGATACCCGGCTTGTCGGTTCACACAGGCCAGCCAGGTGCGCCAGGCCGCTTTGATTGGCAATATCTGTCGAGACAAGTCCACCCGGGAGTGAGGGATATTTATAGAGTCGGGTTAGTGGCGAGCGGTGAACACTTGTAGCGAATATGGGGGAGGGGGAGGCGCTGTTCTGGGTTATGGAGGCTGTGGCAGGTCCTGGGTGTTTGGCTGTTCTGAGGGGAAGAGGAGAGGAGGGGAAGGGAGGGTGGTAGGGAAGGAAGGGAGGGAGAAACCAGGCCTCCTGGTTGGTGGTCTGGTCAACCAGGCTGTTGGACGCGGCTGCTCACAGCCTGACGTCTCAGCCCAGTTGATCAGGTATCCTTTAGAAGTGCTTGCCGAGTTATGTCTTGAACACTGTGAGAGGCCGGCCAGTTATGCCCCATACGTGTAGCGAGGGCGTGTTGACTTGATGTTGATTAGATTTCTCTCTCAGAATGCCTATTGCACCTCTGTTTTCAACGGGGGGAATTCTGCACATCCTGCCATGCCTCCTGGTCTCGTGTGATGTTATTTCTGAGTGCAGATTTGGAACTAGTCCCTCTAATATGTTAATATGTCTCAATATTTTATATGTTTTATTGAGTGACATATAGCAGTAACCGAATCTAAACAAAGCAGAATCTTTGCCCGCTCTCCGGGTCAGGAGGAAGAAGGATAAAGGAGAGGGATAGAGGGTAGAGAAGAGGGAGAAAGAGAGGAGGGGAAAGGAGGGGGGGATAGTATTTTTTTTAGATGTCTGCAGCTTTGAAGTCCAATCCATGTAGGACAGGAGGGTATATTCATACAAGCTGGTTAGAATTGTAATTTGTCATAAGCAAATGGCACTTCAATCACCTTCTGTGGTTGAGTGATCAATAACTCAATTCACTATACAGAGATCCCAATCCCAACATCACAATCCCGGTCCCTGAAGGACAGTAGAAGATTAATACATTGCTTATAGGCCATTTACATTGCATTCAAAAAATATCACCACACACACACACACACACACACACACACACACACACACACACACACACACACACACACACACACACACACACACACACACACACACACCTAATAAGTTAGAAACTCACACAAGCTGCCAACAATTCAACCTATTTCCTTATTTCTGTGACCGACAGTATCACTAAGGCTTTCCAATTTCGGACCTTCCCTGTCTGTCCAGCTGACAGTCTTTGACGTTTGTCTATCTGTTCTTCTAGCTACCTGCCAGCCCGTTTGCCTCTTTAAACGTTCTTAATAATATGCAAAACACAACGTTCTCAGAGTTCTGTAAGTATACAGTCAATTTGACATTCGAACCTGCAGGCTGTCCTTGTCATTGACACCCGTTTGCCTGTTAATTTCCGAGATTTGACACCTGTCTGTCTACAAGCATGTAACCTCAAGCAGTAGTTGTTTATTTGTATACCTGTCCGTGTCGAAATGTCTGCGTGTCTGTCAGTCTGTTTTGCTGACTGTCTCTCATTTTATGCAGGCTAATAATATTACTAAGCGAATAAAAAAAATCGTAAAAATGGATCCAAGAACGATTAGGTCGGATGATCCGACTTTCAACGAACACAACAAAATTGCACCAGAGTCGTTTTCCCTCACATGATGAGCCCAGCCCGGCCCCTGTCCCCCTAGTCCCAGCCCCTAGAACCCCCCCTCCCCCCTTTCCCCCAGTTCCTATCATAACCTCCCGGTCCCTAGACCCTCCCAATCCCTAACACCAACTCCCAAGACCCTAAACCCAGCCTCAATCTCCACCCCGTAGCTCCAGCCACCAAGTCCAGTCCCTTGATTTAGTTCCATACCCCTAGACCTAGCCCTCTCACTCAGCCCCTAAGCTCAGGTTATCCCCCCTCTCCTCCCCACACTCAGCTATAAACAGGACTGAGCTTCACCTAATACCATGCGCCATTTTTTTCAGTGAGGGCGAGTTAGGAGTGTATTCAATAGGACCACCTCACGTTTCATCTGTGTGACTGCTGCCTTTTTTTTTTTTTTTTTTTTTGTATAAAATGTTCACTTGTACGAAGAAAGCGAGCACAAACATTTTAAAGAAATTGTACTTTTTTACCTTCACCACAGTTCAGAGAACATCTGAAAAATGATTTTGTCATCAGTTTTTTTTTTGTTTGTTAAAGGACGGTGAATTCTTTGTTTAGAAAAGCACTCCCAGCGTTAACAATTGTACTAAATTAAAAAAAAAAAGGGGAGCCATGAGGAGGATTCGAGCCCTCCTACCTTACCTCGTGTCTATCTTGTGTAGCTTCCGCAGGGATCACTGGCCCCGCGCGGCCCGGTCTCCGACCTGGCCTCCTATTGATTTTCTCATCGATACACCACGTTAAAGGGATTTTTTTTGCACGTCTTGATGCCTTAAGGTTCAACGTGCAAATTACCGTGAGCGACATGGACAGACGCGCTCCAAGGGCGCTGGAGCACGATGAGTGAAAAAAAAATCGTTTGATTTTGATGATGATGATGTGTGATGATGATGGTGATGATGATGATGATGATGATGATGATGATGATGATGATGATGGTGATGGTGATGGGGAAGGAGGGGAGGGAAGGGGAGGCCTCCGAAAGGGCTGGACCCTAATATGCTATGGGAAATTAATTTTAACTGGAGTGACTGCTGTTTATGGTCTGCCGCTCAGAGCAGGTATTGCTCACCTCAACAGTGTCACACACACACACACACACACACACCACACACACACACACCACACACACACACACACACACACACACACACACACACACACACACACACATGGCTACTGGAATTCAACACGAGCAAATGTAAAGTTATGGAAATGGGACTAGGAGATAGGAGACCAAAGGGTCAGTACACAATGAAGGGGAACAGCCTACCTGTGACGACGCGCGAAAGAGACCTGGGTGTGGACCTAACACCTAATCTATCTCCTGAGGCACATATAAATAGGATAACGACAGCAGCGTACTCTACACTGGCAAAAGTTAGAACATCATTCAGAAACCTAAGCAAGGAAGCATTTAGGGCGTTTTACACTGCCTACGTGAGCCAGTCTTAGGGTATGCCGCCTCATCATGGAGTCCCCATCTGAAGAAGCATATAATGAAACTGGAAAAGGTTCAGAGGTTTGCAACGAGACTCGTCCTTGAGCTACGAGGGATGGGGTATGAGGAGCGCCTGAGGGAACTGTGCCTTACGACACTAGAAAGAAGAAGGGAGAGAGGGGACATGATAGGAACGTATAAAATACTCAGAGGGATTGACAGAGTGGACATAGACGAAATGTTCACGGAATAGTAACAGAACGAGGGGACATGGATGGAAGTTGGAAACTCAGATGAATCACAGAGATGCTAGGAAGTTTTCTTTTAGCGTGAGAGTAGTGGGAAAATGGAATGCACTCAAGGAACAGGTTGTGGAAGCAAATACTATTCATAATTTTAAAACCAGGTATGATAGGGAAATGGGACAGGAGTCATTGCTGTAAACAACTGATGCTCGAAAGGCGGGATCCAAGAGTCAATGCTCGATCCTGCAGACACATATAGGTGAGTACATATAGGTGAGTACACACACACACACACACACACACACACACACACACACACACACACACACACACACACAACACACACACACACACACACACACATACATACCGAGCTGAGAGGTATGAGCTACGAGGAAAGGCTACGGAATTAAATCTCACATCGCTGGAAGACAGAAGAGTTAGCTGGGCATGATCACCACATACAAGATTCTCAAAGGAATTGATAGGGTAGATAAAGACAGGTTATTTAACACAAGGGGCACACGCAATAATTTTTTTTAGTGTCAGAGTGGTTGACAAATGGAAGGGAAGGGAACTATCAGGAGAAAGCGCCAAGCCACTACGACTATCTATCTGTCTATCTATCTATCTATCTATCTATCTATCTATCTATCTGG
Organism: Procambarus virginalis; assembly: GCA_020271785.1. Taxonomy (NCBI): domain Eukaryota; kingdom Metazoa; phylum Arthropoda; class Malacostraca; order Decapoda; family Cambaridae; genus Procambarus; species Procambarus virginalis. Next base: position 5,159 of record WNGS01106294.1, on the reverse strand, counting down.
TTGGTTGATTACCTGGTTGATGGGGTTCTGGGAGTTCTTCTACTCCCCAACTCCTCTCTACTGACTTGTGAGAGCTTGGTCCACCAGGCTGTTGCTTGGAGCGGCCCGCAGGCCCACATACCCACCACAGATATCTATCTATCTATCTATCTATCTATCTATCTATCTATCTATCTATCTATCTATCTATATGTATATATATATATATATATATATATATATATATATATATATATATATATATATATATATATATATATGTATTTATATATATATAGCACTTGGAAGGGATCAGGATAAGGATTTGGGATGGGGAGGAGGGGAAGGAATGGTGCCCACGCACTTGGGCGGTCGGGTATTGAACGCCGACTTGCAAGAAACGAGGGCAGGCGTTTTCCCATCATCAACATCATCATCATCATCATCATCATCATCATCATCATCATCATCACCACACACTCATCGTGCTCCGTGCAGCGTCCTTGGAGTGCGTCTGTCCATGTCGCTGACGGCAATTTGCACGTTGAACCCTAAGACATCAAGACGTGCACAAAGAAATCCCTTTAAAGCGGAATATCGATGAAAAAAAATCATTAGGAGACCTGCTCGGAGACCTATTCGGCCAGTACAAATAAGTGGACAGTCAGTAATGGACAGAGACTGTTCTTACAGCTAGCAGACTCGACGACAGGGTCCGGGAGAGAGGGACAGAAACTGTACGGCCAGCCAGCCAGTCAGCTAGTAGGACCCGGTGCCAGAAACCGTTTAGCGTACAACCCCGGACGGTGCAGGCAAGTGAACACACGTATTGCAAGGCAGTGCTGCGAATGTTGTCACCAAGCTGGATATCTAATCAACAGCGGGTGTGTGTGTACCGATTTGCATAATCTTGCAAATGACGATGAATAACAATCTGCCTGGTCCGTTCATGAGCCGTACGTGGAGCGATCCAGATGATGGTGAAGGATGGTCACTCGGTCTGAGGTTTATTGCAGGTTAGTGTCCTGAAATACCTCAAGTTTGTTTACCTTTGCTTTTACTACTGTTAACTTGGGGGAACTGGCGCGGGCTGCCGCTGTGCTGCCGTGCCTCCGTGCCTCTGTACTCCCGTGCCTCCGTGCTTCTGTGCCTCCGTGCCTCTGAACTGCCGTGCCTCCGTGGCTCTGTACCTTTTTGTCTTGGTGTCTTTGATTTCCCCACCTCATAATGTGATATATAATTGCCCTGACTGTCTACTTCCTGTCCATAAGCTGTCACTTGGCCACAATTGTGCCGTCTACCTGCAGGACAGGTAGGCGTCTCCTGGCATCTTGGCTAATCTAGGTACACTGTTACTCCCCGTCTTAATTATACGAGTCAATCATACTCGTACGACCATCGCTTAGTGGTCCTTAGGCGCGATACCCATTCTCTTAATGTGCTACTCCGTAAAATATACAACCTTTCAACCTAGCCAGACACGTATGAACCCAAGCAAACCACCTTAACCCATTGAGACCGATGCATGGAAAACGGATGTATTTGTGAGCTGTTACTTAATTGTTAAGGTGTAATGCAACGTTTATTAAGTTAAACGTAAAAATGTGACCTGGTAGTTAAGAGGAATGGTTCATATCACATTATATACAGACCGACTTCTAGTCGGTCTCTCTTCTACCTACCGACGGTAGAAGAGTAGAAAGTAGAATACGGGCAGAGGGGTAAGGACGGAGTAGAGCCGATACCCCCCCCCCACCTGTGTTTTTCTACTCCACAAGCCTGGGCCGAAGCCTGGCTTGTATTATGTCAGTTGCTGTTCAGCTTCATTCTTCAATCTTTATCAATGTCTAATAATCAAGCCTTTGAACAAAATATATATTTTTTGTCCAGACGTCAGATATGGCCAAGTCTCCCCCCCCCCCCCAGGTGGGGCTCCATTTTCTGTGGTCGTGGGGTCCCTGTTGGCCCAACACCACCACAAGAGTTTCATATATTATTAGCAATGTGTCAACGACAAGCGATGGGGCATCATAATGTTTCGTTCACCGGAATGGGGTATGTTTCGATCTTTTGTTTAAGGGGTTTGTATACTCTATTGGGTTACGATAGGTTGTTGCTGTGTTAGGTTTAGCTATTCAGAACGAAATGTCCATGTAGCACGGGCTATGGTGAGCCCGTAATTGAGTTCGGGTATTCGTGATAACCTTGTTACTCTGATATTTGGGCCAAAGTTTTAAATGGAGGTGGGGTTTCCTCCTTTTTCCCTGTCTCTTTTTCGTTTCTGTTTTAGTCGTGTTAGGATAAGTCGATGGGTGGCTTTTGTACTTCCACCTTAGCTGCCCTTCACCTACCATTATTTCCCCCTCACCCATCTCCCCCCTTCTCTAACCCACCGTCGTAACCCCCATAACCTACTACCTCTTCCCTAACACGCCCCCTCACCCATTGCCTTCCCCCTCCCCCCAAGAGTCTCTAACCCCGTTCAACTCCCATTACGGGCTATTCATGTCCGTGCCACCTCTTGGGTGGTTTAATAGTCATCAATCATCAATCAACCAACTCCCCCACTACTCCACTTTTTCACCCACGTTCTCATTACCACCACCACAACAACAACCACCACCACCACAACCACCACAATCACCACCACAATCACCACCACCACCACCACCACCACCACAATCACCACCACAACCACCACTCGCCAGTCTACCCTCCCCCCCCCTCTTCCCATTCACGAAGTTTACTTTTACTCGCACGTTCCCTGGGCCAAGACAGTGCTATCCGTCACCTAATTGGAAGAGAGCATTTATAATTACCCTGGCGGTGTCACGTAGCAATTCTAAGCCGGTGTACTCTGCCCGGACACCCTCCCCCCCCCATCCCCCAGGAGCAGGGGGGGGGGTAGAGGCGGGATTAAAAACTAGGGTAGTGGGTTAGGGGAGCGGGGGACATTCAAACTGAGGATGGTGATGGTTGTTATGGTGATAATGGCAGTGGTAATAGTGGTGGTGGTACTGCCTTGCGATGGTTTCGCGGCACAACGTCCCCGCGGCCCGGTTCTCGACGAGGCCTCCTGGTTGCTGGACTGGCCAACCAGGCTGTTGATGCGGATGCTCGCAGAATGGAGAATCACAGTCTGGTTGATCAGATATCCTTTGGAGGTGTTTATCGAGTTCTCTCTTGAACACTGTGAGGGGTCGGCCAGTTATGTGTCGTGGTAGCGTATTGAACAGTCTCGGGGCTCTGATGTTGATAGAGTTCTCTCTCAGAGTACCTGTTGCATCTCTGCTTTTCAACGGGGGTATTCTGCACATCCTGCCATGCCTTCTGGTCTCATGTGAAGTTATTTCTGTGTACAGGTTTGGGACCTGCCAGGATTCCGAAAAAAAATAAACTTCAGTAATGCAGTTCTGCAGAGACGTAAAAGGTTCTGACAGCCTGGCTGTCAGAATACCAACTATCGATGTTGGTATTCGATACAGTTGAATTCGATACCAACTATCCAATGAAGCCTCAGGCTTCTAGTTGGCACTAGAAACTAACGAGCTTAACCGGTTTGACAGTTACTAATGGAAGGAAACACTTCGCAAGCTTCAACAAGGCGACATCTAACTCCAATAGGTGTCCTCCAGGGGCCAATTTTAGGACCTATTATCTTCCCACTGTACATAACTGCAGTCCACCACTGCATCACCGAGCCAATTTAGAGCAGAATTATAGGCTTTATTCGTAACAACATACACGAATTGAAAAATTTAGAGAAGACTTATACAGGTGTATAACAGTGTAAATTGAACTCCAGTGATTGGCTTTTAGGGATCAGTTTGCAGGAAAAATATGTTTTGCATATAAGTGACTGCAGCTGAGAGTCCCAAGAGCGCCACGAGACTCAAGATTGTTGCAAGCACCATTGCTCTTGCACACGGTGTGAGGACCACCAGTCCTCTCGCCTAATACGTCGCGGTTTTTACGGAATCGAACAATCGGTTAAAAAATGTGACCTTATTTAAAATGAAAACACAGTAATATTGGCGGTTTCTGACGCCGCGACCTCAATAGAGGAGAAGGAATGCTTGGGTTCGTACGCATTTAATGCTAGGCTTCTATGGAGGCGATCACCCTCCCCCCCACAACTCCATAGACATGATAGAGACATTTAAAATACTTAGGGGGATTGACAGAGTGGAGTGCTCCCCCCCAACCCCCCAACCCAGGCTCGAATTACTGAGGCTTCCCAGGATGGAACCCTATAGCTAACTGACTAACTCCTATGTACCTATTTACTGCTAGGTGGAGATGGGCATAAGGTGATAGGAAACGCACCCAACGCCATTTCGGTGCCGCCCGGAATTCGAACCCGGAATTTTCAACTGAGAGTCGAGAACGAACCCGACTATACCACCGGGACACTGTTAGGTATAAATTCTAGCTATATATTCTCTGTTCTATTTCTTCAGTCTCCCCGGCCCTATGGTCAATAACTCGCAGCTCAGAACCAGCAATAACAGTATGATCGCTTCCATAACACACAAGTTTATTCCCAATTTATAGTCATTTTGTCTATATCACGCAACTGTTTTCCATTTCGATATAACAGACAATTATTAAAAAAAAAAAACAAGAATTGCGAGGTTTTATCGTAATTGGCAAAAACAAACAAACTCCGCTCTGCAGATGCACTGACATACAAAAGTACACAATAGAAATTAAGGAACGGAAGGAATCTAGAGTTAATCCGGATTTGGCGCTGCTGTTGTCATCGATCCGTCCCATGTCAAGACTTCTCACGAACGGCTGACACTGCGAAAGGCATAAATATACAAACATGACAGCTTTGCGCTGATTCTGTTTTATTCCAGAAATTGTATATTAACTCTAATAGCCTGAGCAGCCGTGCTGTATGGAGCTGTAATTACCTTTGTGTACACGCACGCGATTGTGTTTTTTTTTTGTATTGGGCCTATAAGGCTCATAATTTCTGGAGGGGCTATTTCTTACCAATACAATAGCAAAGTATACTTTTGTGTATACATGTTCTAGTGTATATACGCCAAAAATATGCGGTTTCATATCTCGGTGAACATATCTTGCTTGTGTTGTAGGGGGCTTCGGTAGATTTGATATCAGTATACATCCTTACATGGAAACACTCTGTATATGTGTGGTGTGTGTGAGAA
>WNGS01106291.1:0-11927 GCA_020271785.1 Procambarus virginalis | reverse complement strand
GCTCAGTGATTATGATCTTTCCGATCCGATCCGATAATACAGGAGAAGAATGCCCATTGGGGCGAGCCTTGAAGTGGGGACAGCTGAAGAGAAGTCGGTGAGAGGAAATGCTGAAGTTGAAGAGAAAAAGTGCCAGGGCTAGACCCAGCTGCTTGTCCGAGTGTCGATGCTGTATCAATCCCATATCTAGCTAGGCTGGGAGACGGGTCTGGAAGGCGGCAGTGGCAGGTTTTCTTTCATCTTGGTGTGTGGAGTGTGTCTTCCGTCGGTACCACCATCTCAAAACAGCAAAATTAGGTCCCCATCCCCTAAAGAGGGGGGAAGAGAGCGGCTGCCCTCAGTGGTTGGTTTCTTTCTTAGCTATTTCTTCATGCTTCTTGTAATCATCTGATGTTTGTACTCGGAGTAGTCACTGTTGAAGAGGTCAGGTGACAGTGTAGACTCATCGCATTCCTCGAAGATTACGTTGTTATGTAAACTGAATGTGTTTTCTGGGTAGGCCTGCTTCATGATGTCTGCCGTCATGTTGTACATCTGGCTGGAGAACCTTCTGAACTCGGGCGATCCGACTGCATTCCTTTCACGCTGTTGACGCACTGCTGCTATTTCCGGAGTTTCCATTTCTGGAGTTTCTACACAATCTGTCTCCTGGGCTGAGGGTGGTGAGTGTGCTGCAGTGGTCTCTGGTGCTGGGGGTGATGTTTGTGCTTCAATTTCAACATAGGCGTTCGAGTCGTCATCAGAAGACGTGGTGTAACTTGCAGGAGAAGTTGGCGGCAATGCCACGGTATCAGATGTAGTCGCTGGTGTATCTGGAGTTGTAGGGGCCAGGTTGACAGGCGTCTCTGGAACGGGGTCGGGCTCTGGTGGAGAGGAGCCAGCAGTAAACATGGCCTCTGGAATTACGAACGTGGGAAGATTGTTTGCCTTGTATAGTTCATTTAGTATTCTGTACCGTTGTCTGAGATCACCTCCTGAGAGTTCAGTAGCGAAGTGTATCAAAGCTGCTACAGTGCTGTCAGAGGTGGCTGGAGGCGGTGTGAGTGAGGATTGGTGCAGAGGCGTCGTCTGATGCTGTGATTGGCTGGCGCGGGAGTTGCTGGTCCAGTAGTTGGGTTGCACGCCGCTCGCGGCGCCACTTGTCGGGAGAGTTGGGAAGGCTTGTTCTTGAATATTAAATTCCTTCGTTTTTGGAGTAGAGTTTCTTGGTCTGGCTTCTGTCATTTGCTTGATTTCCTCTTGTCGCTTGGGGCAGTCTTGAGAGACGGCTGTGTGGTCACCGTCGCAGAGTAGACAACGTTTGGTGGCAGCTGTGCAGGTCTTGTGATGATGTTCCCCAGCACAGATGCTGCATTTCTGCTTCGGATTTGGGCACTTTTGTGAATAGTGGGTGTATTGATAACACCGAAAGCACTGACGCAGGTGGAAATATCGCTGCCTGGAGATCTGGTGGGGTGTGCAGGCCACTCCACAGCATCTGAGGCCGTTGTCGGCCGCGAGAGTAGCCTCTGCCGGAGTCTTGAGGGTGACCTTGAGGGTTGGCTTTCTGTTTACATCCTGCTGAATGAGGTGGGCCGATATGGCCGTGAGGGATCTGTTTTGGGTGTTTATGCTCTTCACAATCTCAGAAGCTGGTCGTTCAGCGATGATGTCACTCACTCTGTGAATGAATATAGTCCTTACTGCCAGGAACTGGTAGGGAGGCAGGAGTGTTAGGCCCTGTGCTTCGAGTGCAGTGGTCGTTGTCGTGGTGAATAGGCTTTCTAGTGCTGCTGCACTACTGAAAAGAATTTGGGGCCCATTCACGTCCATAACGACGTCGATGGGTGCTACCCCAGAGGTTGATGATAGTAGATTCATTATCTCGATCTTGCTGTATGTGGTGTCGGTTCCTCGGAACCGCACCTTCACTCTGAACAGCATGTTCAGGAGGCTCTAATCGTTGCTGCCCTATATTTATCCACCCGGCAGTGCTGGGTGCAGGAGAGCCTGAACTAGAGGGTTGCACTTTCTTTAAGAGGTCTCCGTCTCTTACCGGTATAATGCACCGGATCAGGGTGGGGTCTGACCTCCTAAAGCAAAGTACTCTGATGATCTTTAATATTCATGATTTGAATTACCATATATTTGAATCATTGTAGTTTAGATTTACCATGTTATTAACCCAACAATGAACTAGTGACGAACCACACTGGTTCCTAGATATATATGAACTTCTAGAAATAACCCCCCAATGTTGATATTTGAGGCTTTGGCTTTAATTAATAATTACAGTCTTCATTATTTTCAAGTGATATTTTTTGAATGAGTTTCCATAGACACTGGTTCTCTAGTGTCATTCTGATGATCACTATTATTTGTTTTCCCTCTTTTCTCAAAAGAGGGTGGTCCTTCGAATTATTTCAATACAATAATTAAATAATTTAATTTCTGAGTTCAAGCCCCAGATACCCAACATTTTGGTCTCTTCGAACCGGATACCAATCAATATTTAACTATATCGGTTCTCAAGCACCAAAACAACATTTTGGTCTTATCGAACTGGATACATACCAATTACCATTAAACTATATCCGTTCTCAGAAACCAAAACAACATTTTGGTCTCTTAGAACTGGATACAATCCAAGAAATTCTTACAACTAGTCCTGTACTAATGAGTAGTACATACATTATACATTTTTGTGCTGACCCTACCAAGGGTGGGATTCAACATTACAGTAACTCTGATTAGAGTGTACCCATATTAATTATTTGTGTACCCATTATTTTTGTGTGTGGTTTTGAGTGTTGCTGTATGATCACCATTACATCTAATGGTGATAATGATGGGCTAGCTGGACGAAAGTTAATGGTGACATGCAGACACCACTCAAAATCTTTAGCTACATACTGTTAGGTAGGGACATTTAACCTCAAAGTGAGGTAGAGTTTAATTTAGCCAGAATTCAGGCTATACTCAATATTAATTATCAACTAATGAACAAGTATCCCAGCTTCATTAGTAATATTCAATCAAGTCCTATGAAATTTGGACTTAAAGCTAACATGGCTACTCCTGAGCAATTAAGGAGAACCTATATTGGCCTCAAAGGCCATTTAACTAGACTAATTAATAAGTCTGATGGCTTGTCTAAAGCTACTCCCATTGATTACTATCTACTAGAATCATCAGTGAGAGTAGCTAATATTAAATTTGATCAAGTTAAATCTGCAAGTCAGTCTTATCTTAACTCACTGAATGCTACTGAAACTGATCTTGAGGAACTAGATCAAATTATAGCAAATATTTCCCAGTATGAAGATGAGACTCAAGATAAACTTGATGTACTATCCAGTATAGTAAACATCAATCCAATACAAATACTACTATGTCTCAATCCAGTAATCAATTACCTGAGGTTCGTCTACCTACTTTAGACTTACCTACATTTGCAGGACTGGATGAAGAAAATTGGGACACATTTTGGACTTCATTTGAAGTTCATATCCATAACAGGTCTTATCTTGACCCAGTTTCTAAATTTTCATACCTGATTAGTCTTCTCAAAGGGGAGCTAAAAAGTCATAAATAACCTAGCTCTCACTGAGAGTAATTATGTGGAAGCTATAAAACTGCTGAAGTTGAATTATTGCAACAAGGAGTTAAGTATAGCTAACCTTTATTACCAATTGCTAGATCTGAATGCACCAAGTAACAGACCAGACTCACTTCAAAGCTTCAGACTAGAAGCAGAGTCTCTAGTGAAGGCCTTAGGTACTAAAGTTGATGTACCAGCCTCAGAATGGTCAATCAAGTTACTTTTGCAGAGGAAATTGCCTCAAAATATCTTAGCAGAAATATGCTCACATTATAAAACCGAGTTTCTCACTCTCGAGCAAATATTCGAGGGGCTGAGAATAACAGTTAACAGGTTGAAGACTCATGATAAGATTAAACCTGAGTCTAAATCACCTAACATTGACAACTCAGTCAAACCCAAATTGACTTTGAATAAATCCAATAAATCTAAGCCTAAGACTACTCCATCCACTGGAAAAGGGTGGTAGTGTAGGTATTTATTCTGTATCTCCCTCTGACACTGCAACTGATGTGTCTACTAAAAGGACAAATTCAGTCAGAGAGAGAAGGTGTCTGTTCTGTGATCAAGAACATCTCACCTACAAATGCACTGTTTATCCTAACTTTAATACCAGGATTAAACAACTCCAAGAATTACACAGATGCACCAAGTGCATGGGTTCTCATGAACCCAGTAAATGTGTTGTGCAGCTACGGTTATGCAGTAGATGCCACAAAGGTGTACATCATTATGCCTTATGTAGAAAATTTCTACCCAATCTGTGACACCTGGGGAAATTCTATGAATTCTACCACAGTACAATATTGCAAGGTACATCAAGAAATAAGTGTACTTGCTACTGAGTCAGGCAATAATACCACTCTGCCTACAGCTCAACTCAAACTAATAGACAGGAAATCTAGAGTTAACACTAGAGGTCTCTTTGATCAAGGATCACAGAAAACCTTCATCACACAACAATTAGTTGAGCAGTTAAAATTAAAACCTGCCAAAAGTGTGAGACTGAATATTTCTGGGTTCTTGACTAATAGTGGACCTCGTGAATACCAAGTAGTCAAGGTGTTAGTGAGACTTGGATCTTCTACTAGTCCAATACAAGCGGTAGTAGTAGATAAACTTCCTTCAGACCTGCAGGTCACAGGACTAGCTCGCACTGCGAGATATCTTAAACGAAACCGCATGAGGCTAGCAGATCACAAAATAAATTCTGACTGCCTCACAGATGTTGGTATACTTATAGGCGCTGACCATTATTATAAATTTATAACTGGATGCACCAGACAACACGGAATGAATTTGTTGTCATCTGCTGGAGGCAAGTTGCTTACTGGACCGGTGCTTTTCCAACAAAAGCAGCGTCAACCAACAAACAAGCTAACAATGCAATAGTGGCGTGACTAGGCTTGGAACAGTCACCCCTACATTTCAGAGAAATATCTGAAGATAATGAGTCTGATCCACCTGTACATCGTCTGTGGGATTTAGACACTTTAGGTATTGTCCCTGAACAACCAAGTCCTGATGATATGTGGACTTACCAGCAATATCTGGATACAGTTGTCTATAAAGACAAACAATACTGGGTGAGATTGCCATGGAAGTTGAATCATCCACAACTTCCAGTTAATTATTTCATGGCAGCCTCTCAATTACAGTCACAATTAATACGGCTGAAGAAACAGCCAGATAAATTAAATATGTATCATCAATTAATTCAGCAACAACTGAACAGTAAATTTATTGAAGTTGTTGATAATGATGACAGAAAAACAGGTCACTATTTACCCCATCACGCTGTGTTGAAAGATTCATTGACAACACCAATACGTATTGTTTTCAACTGTAGTGCCAAAGTGAAGGCAAACAGCGTGTCTTTGAATGAATGTCTCCAAACGGGACCTAGCCTAACACAAAGGCTACATGATGTACTGTTACGATTCCGTACTGGTATTTTCGCTTATACTGCTGATATCAGTAAAGCTTTCCTTAGAGTAGGCTTGCAAGAGGAGGATCGTAATTACACCAAATTTCTCTGGATTAAAGATCCCCAGGATCCTGACAGTGATGTCATAACCTATCGGTTTGCCTCTGTGCTTTTTGGAGCGACTTCCTCCCCGTTTCTACTACAAGCCACATTAGATACACATTTGAAGAAGTCAAATAGTCCTTATAAGGCAGAGATCAGTGACAACTTGTATGTCGATAATTTCCAGGGAACTACTAATGACAAATCCAAATTGGTAGAAATTTACCATGAGGCTAACCGTGAGTTATTAGGAGCCAATATGCCACTACAATCATGGGCCTCAAACAATAAATCATTAAACCAGATAATCGAGAAAGAATTTCCGGGTTATCAAGTGCCTACTCAATTAAAGGTTCTAGGCGTGGAATGGAACACAGGTACTGACGAGATGAATGTCAAGTCAGTACAAACCAATAATTCATCCCTTACCATGAGAAAATTACTCTCATATGTCAGTCAACCATTTGACCCTTTAGGCTTACTTAGTCCTATATTAATAAGGGGCAAACTCCTAATGCAGGAATACTGGCAGAAACATATGGGATGGAATGATCCGTTGCCAATTGAGTTGCAAGAGAAATGGCAAATACTCGCAGCGGATTTCAATCAATTAGGTGTTTTGAAATTTCCTCGTAATGCTTCAGGACAAAACTTACCTACAAATTTGCACATTTTTTGCGATGCCTCTGGCAAAGCGTATGGCGCTGCAGCCTACTTAGTCAATAGTGCACAATCAATTTTGCTCACATCTAAAGCAAGAGTTGCTCCAATCAAGAAGAGATCTTTACCTCAAATGGAGTTAACTGCATTGCTAGTGGGAGTAAGATTGGCTCATTGCCTGACCAAGACACTCAATAATATTCACTTTGGTGAGATCGTAGTGTGGTCAGACAATGAGGCAGTCTTACAATGGGTAAGAAATAACAATAATAAAACTCCCTACGTTAGTAATCGCGTTAGGGAAATTCATGAATTATCTGCTGGATATAAATTCAGACAAGTCCCCACTGTTACGAATCTTGTTAAGATCCTCTCATTACTCTTAATTCTTGTATTACTGTATTGTCTTATTCTCTAATTATTATAGCATCCAGTTGTATGATATGAGATTTTGTATGTTATATGATATATATTATAGCATGCTATAGTGCGCCTGAGTTGCATTATATTATATTTGTATGAGGCTTTCGTGTTACAATTCTCATGTGTTTCTCTGTGGGGGTTGATCAGGTTGGATATGTGACTAGCGTGGGAAAGTGTTGTCAAGCGAGTGTTTATGATTTAACCTTGATTTATTACTCCTATTTATTCGTCTGTAAATGCTATTGTATAAATTAATGTAATTGTGTACTCTTATGATTAATAATGTCTTGATATTTAGTACTACCATTTATTATTAGAAATTCCACAATGTTATGTGGATAGTTAGTTGATATTTTGGTGGACGCCTCCCAGGCGAAGCCAGCACTCTGCAGTAGCGTGGTGGCTGTGGTCGAGTGGAGACATGTATTAAGTTAAGTCCTGGATTGGTATTTTTAGCCATTCAAAGTTTTTATTTCCTGGTCAGATGATATTGTATTCTCTCAATTAAGTTGTTTTAAGTGCTGTTGATATTGCTCATTGCTCGATAAGTATTTTATTTAATTCGCATGCTGATAAATATTTCTGGCTTTATTACGTACTATTTAATTGTTATGTTTGTCCCCCTTAGCATAAATATATTGTTCCCCATTTTATGCAGTGCTTTATCTTACCCCTAGACTTCTATTACAAAGGCCGATTTTAAATCTTTTATGTACACTGCTGGGAGAAGAACCTTATTTAGTCTCAAGGGTGGTAACAAATGGAGGCCTGTGTCCGGGAGCTTATACCATTAATTCCCTGTAATGTTTGTACAATTAACAGTGCTAATTATTAATAGCAATTGCCTTCCTAGGTACTCTGTGATTATCTAGTGACGCCTAATCAAGCCTGTGTAATTATCTGTTCAATCTGAGCTGCTGTGAAAACTTTTCAACGCTTCACGATTTGAGGTAAGTGTTCAGCTTGTGCCAGGGGCCAAGCATAATTTTCAGTGTTGTTTCAAGTGTAAGTGGTGATTATTGAGCCAACCATGGAGGATCAGGTTGTTGCGCGGGTAGATCAGCCAAATTTTGGTAAAATTAAAGACTTAAAGAAGTCTGGTTTGTTGTTGCTGGCTGATAAATTGAACCTAGCAGTTTCCAGTAAATTGTTGAAAGCTCAAGTGTTAAGAGTTATTGTCACACACTTGGTGAAGGAGGAGAGACTTGACGAAGAGTGTTTAGGAGATTTAGACGAAGAGTCAAGTGACAAGGTGGCAATCTTAAAGTTGGAGTTGGAGACTAAATTAGAAATGGCTAGGCTGGAAGCAGACAAGCAGAGGTTGGAGTTGCAGAACCAGCAAAAACAACTTGAATTGGAAGCAGATAAGGAGAGGTGGGAGTTGCAGAATCAGCAAAAACAACTTGAATTGGAAGCAGATAAGGAGAGGTTGGAGTTGCAGAATCAGCAAAAACAACTTGAGTTGGTAACTCAACAGCAGATGTTAGAGGCTCAAGTACAACTGGCAGAGCATGAGACTAAACAACTCGAAATTCAGCAGAGTATGGCTGAAAACAATAACAGGTTAGAACAGCAGAGGATTGCGGCAGGTTTGGGTGACACTAGTAATAATCCAGAGAGTACAAATAGTTCTTCTAAGTACAGTAAACGTGTACATTTGCCCAAGTTTAATGAAGAAGATCCAGAAATATTTTTCTTGCATTTTGAGAAACTAGCAGTCAGCATGAATTGGCCTGTAGATCAATGGGTTAGCATATTACAAGGACAATTTAAGGGTAAAGCTCAAGAGGTATTTGCATCATTGCCTGCTGAGAATTCTTTCGATTTTAAATTTGTTCAGCAAAGTATTTTAAATGCTTACCAGCAGATCCCAGAGGCACATAGAATAAAATTCAGAAGTTTAAAAAGAGCACAGGACCAGACTATTTCTGATTTTGTAAGAGTAAAATTAAATCACTTTAACAGATGGATTAAAGCACTTAATATTACAGAGTTTGAGACTTTGAGAGACCTCATAGTAACTGAGGAAGTAATGGGATGTCTACCAGAGAAATTAGCTTTGTTTATGGCTGAAAATAAGCAAACCAATGATCTTATAAAATTAGCCAAGCTAGCTGATGAGCATGAACTACTTACTAAAGTGCCTTTTAGAGCACCCATTAATCATTTCAATGGTAAAACTAATCATTATGCTCATAAACAACATGTTTTCCAGACTCGACCAGCTAATTCACCTTCTCCCCTTAACCCTTCTCCTGTAAAGCCTAAATCTGAGAAACAACCGACAGGGTTGTCAACCTTAAGTAATGTAGTGAATAAGCCTGCAGTGGGTTCGGCTATTCCGACCACTAGCAGGTATTGCACGCATTGCAGGAGAAGAGGTCATGTGGTAAATTCATGTTATGCTTTGCACCCAGAGTTGAGACCAACTGGTCTAATATTGAGTAGGGGTTTGCAAACCATTAATGCCAATGTTGCTTCAGTCATGCCCAAGTGGATGACTAATTTTGATCCATACCTACATTCGGGAACCCTATTATGTACTAGTGGAACCTGGAAACCAGTCCAGTTGTTAAGGACACTGGTGCTTCCCAGTCTTTAATTTCTCGCCGTGTTCTTACTGATGTTAGCACAGAAGACACTGGAGAGGTAGTGTTATTGCAGGGACTTGGAGGGCTCATCCAGCGTGTACCATTAATTAAGGTTAACCTGAATTCTTCTATTACACCAGGTTGGTGCACTGTAGCAGTCAGTGAGCAGTTGCCCATTCCTGGGATTGATATAATAGTAGGTAATGACTTTGACAAATGTCAATTTAGTGGGACCGATTGTCCTGTTATGTATACTAAACCTAATGCAGTACTGGCTCAACCAGATGAGGATGATGGTGTCATTTATCCAGCCTGTGTTGTGACCAGATCCATGGGTAAGCAGAATGTGGTAAGTCCTGCTACTACCAAGGTGGATGTTCTCGAGGCCAGGACCCCTTCAGACAGGGAGGTGGAGGTGGACCTTGAAGATACATTTATAGCTCACGTGGATGTCGAGAGTGAGGCCGGTGCCAAAGCCCTAATTTATTCTGACCCAGATGGTCTGGAAGATGTGGCCCAGGTACCACTTCCTTGCCCGCTCGCTCCAGTTGTAGAGTTCCAGACCTTGCGTAAGTTACAGAGTACTGATCCCAGTCTAGCTGAGTGTTATGCAGAAGCAGCCGACTCCATCGATACTTTGGAGGAGAGTACAGGTTGTTATTTCAAGGATCTTAAGGGGACTCACAGTTTGGAAAATGAAAGTTGTTGTAGGGCATTCAAATTTTATTATCCTGATACATGTGAAAGGTGCTGCAACTGGGCCAAGTTTCAGCATCGCAGCCTAAATAGAGAGGGAGAAAAAAAAAAAACGTTTTTTTAGACAATTCTTCAACAATGTTCAAATCATTCCACAGTCCACAATTATGAACCGAAATCATTTCTATGACACTTAGCTATGACCTTACTATATAATAAAGATTTAGCTGGTAGATTTTTATCCCAGATGTATTTAGTGCAATAATACAGATTTTCTAAATTTCCCAAAATTCGTATGCAACAATATGATGTTTATAAATATTTATAAAATCAATAAATCTACGTAGAAAGAAAAGCCACCACTATTTTTTAGAGGCATAAACTCTACATATAATGTGCAAGTTTCATGTAAATTGAATAATAAATAAAGCGTGTGCAATCGGATAAAATTGTAAAATATTTACCTGCACAAACAAAGTTCAAAGTTCAGCCACCTTTAGCTGAGGTTGATGTTGACCAATATCATTCAAAATTTGCACCCTGTAGATAGGCATGGGTTCAATAAGGTGTGCAAGTTCCATGCAGATCGCCTGAAAAATAATAATAAAAAAATTATTAAAAAAAAAAAAAAAAAAAAATTAAGGAAAAAAAAAAAAAATTGATATATTTGCCACCAGTTTATATGTACAAATATTATGAAGTAATATCACAATATGACACTAAACATACTAACCTAATATAATTGGTCAGAAATATGGGTCGTCAAGGTGGCACTGCAGTGGCTCTAGTAGGCACCTGCGCCATAGCCGGGGGTCAGCTCCCTCAGGGGCCTTTCTTGGTTGGTGGTGCGTCTCGTGGGCTTCTGCATCTCCTTGTCCTTCTTATGAAAGTACCAGTCCCGTATGTCACTCTGTGGTAGACCTAGGAGTTTGGTCAGAGATCCCATCACATACCCAGCATTATAGTTGACAGCTGTCATTGCCATGGCGAATTCTACCATTACACGACTGACAAACTGGTCTTTGGGAGCGAGTTTCCAAAGTCGGTGGTGTAGAGACTCGTTTGGCACGTGAGGTGCTGGGCCGTGCAACAGCACGTGAGGTGCTGGGGCGTGCAACATCAAGAGCGAGAACGTCTGGAGTAGCAGGTGGAAGATCTGACGTAGCAGGTGGAGTAGCAGGTGGAAGAGGTGGAGTAGCAGGTGGAAGAGGTGGAGTAGAAGGTGGAAGAGTGGAGTAGCAGGTGGAACATGTGCGGGGGTAGTGGGTTCGATTTGGGGTGGAGGGCTGCTGGCTGCGACAAGCTCCTCACACTCGCAGCTGAGAGGCCTCCACGATCTTCACTAGTCAATGTGCGTAATGTACGTATTCTAGCCAACTCGGACCTTCTACGGGCAGCTAGCAAGGATTTAGCTTTCATAGCTTTCTTCAGCTTCCTTTTGTACGTCATATTGCAGTAAAAATAACACAAATAACGATAATTCTGGGAGATATTGTGAGAGCGCATCCACGATAGATCAACACGCTCAGGGACACACAGAGTGACTGACTCCTCTTCAGCAAACCTACCCCTCCCTCACACGAGTGTGTTGCCAATGAGCGAATTTATATTCGTTTTATGCATAAAACGTTATTTTCGCGATATTACGAAATATTAGACTTCTACAACGTAAGACACAATACCCCACGGCGCACCCAGGCCGCGAGGACCGGATTGGGGAAACTTGCAGCGGGAAATTTGACTCTAATTACATTATTTTTCAAGATAACATAAAATGGTTTGCACCACCGTGTTGCCAGAACGTCGTAGTATTTTTCGTAATTTTTCGTAAATATTTAATTTTTCTTCGGATTTTCGGTTACCATGCGCCCTGAAGGCATATTGTAAGTCATCTTTAGTAAATACAGATACAAAAATATTTATATAAAAATACTACTCATCTTTTCAT
>WNGS01106274.1:0-10542 GCA_020271785.1 Procambarus virginalis | reverse complement strand
ATATATATATATATATATTATATGTCGTACCTAGTAGCCAGAATGCACTTCTCAGCCTACTATGCAAGGCCCGATTTGCCTAAGTCAGCCTAAGTAGCCAAGTTTTCATGAATTAATTGTTTTTCGACTAACTAACCTACCTAACCTAACCTAACCTAACTTTTTCAGCTACCTACCCTATAAAGATAGGTTAGGTTAGGTTAGGTTAGGGTTGGATCGATATATATATATATATATAATATAGATATATAATATAATATTTGGATATATATATATTATATATGCGAACAAGCCTGAATGGTCCCCAGGACTATATGCGAATGAAAACTCACACCCCAGAAGTGACTCGAACCCATACTCCCAGGAGCAACGCAACTGGTATGTACAAGACGCCTTAAACCACTTGACCATCACGACCGGACATAATGAGGTGATAGCCGAAGCTATTTGAACCACCTCACCGCCGGCACTCGGATGGTTATCTTGGGCATAGCATTTTACCAAATCACCTCATTCTTTGGGGCACACGTGAGGAACACAAATGCGAACAAGCCTGAATGGTCCCCAGGACTATATGCGAATGAAAACTCACACCCCAGAAGTGACTCGAACCCATACTCCCAGGAGCAACGCAACTGGTATGTACAAGACGCCTTAAACCACTTGACCATCACGACCGGACATAATGAGGTGATAGCCGAAGCTATTTGAACCACCTCACCGCCGGCACTCGGATGGTTATCTTGGGCATAGCATTTTACCAAATCACCTCATTCTTTGGGCACACGTGAGGAACACAAATGCGAACAAGCCTGAATGGTCCCCAGGACTATATGCGAATGAAAACTCACACACCCAGAAGTGACTCGAACCCATACTCCCAGGAGCAACGCAACTGGTATGTACAAGACGCCTTAAACCACTTGACCATCACGACCGGACATAATGAGGTGATAGCCGAAGCTATTTGAACCACCTCACCGCCGGCACTCGGATGGTTATCTTGGGCATAGCATTTTACCAAATCACCTCATTCTTGGGGCACACGTGAGGAACACAAATGCGAACAAGCCTGAATGGTCCCCAGGACTATATGCGAATGAAAACTCACACCCCAGAAGTGACTCGAACCCATACTCCCAGGAGCAACGCAACTGGTATGTACAAGACGCCTTAAACCACTTGACCATCACGACGGACATAATGAGGTGATAGCCGAAGCTATTTGAACCACCTCACCGCCGGCACTCGGATGGTTATCTTGGGCATAGCATTTTACCAAATCACCTCATTCTTTGGGGCACACGTGAGGAACAAAATGCGAACAAGTGGCGGTGATGTGGTTCACATGCTTCCGGCATCACCTCATTATGTCCCGTCGTGATGGTCGGGTTTAAGGCGTCTTGTACATACCAGTTGCTTGCTCCTGGAGTATGGGTTCGAGTCACTTCTGGGGTGGAGTTTTCATTCGCATATAGTCCTGGGACCATTCAGGCTTGTTCGCATTTTTGTGTTCCTCACGTGTGCCCCAAAGAATGAGGTGATTTGGTAAAATGCTATGCCCAGATAACCATCCGAGTGCCGGCGGTGAGGTGGTTCAAATAGCTTCGGCTATCACCTCATTATGTCCGTCGTGATGGTCAAGTGGTTTAAGGCGTCTTGTACATACCAGTTGCGTTGCTCCTGGGAGTATGGGTTCGAGTCACTTCTGGGGTGTGAGTTTTCATTCGCATATAGTCCTGGGGACCATTCAGGCTTGTTCGCATTTGTGTTCCTCACGTGTGCCCCAAAGAATGAGGTGATTTGGTAAAATGCTATGCCCAAGATAACCATCCGAGTGCCGGCGGTGAGGTGGTTCAAATAGCTTCGGCTATCACCTCATTATGTCCGGTCGTGATGGTCAAGTGGTTTAAGGCGTCTTGTACATACCAGTTGCGTTGCTCCTGGGAGTATGGGTTCGAGTCACTTCTGGGGTGTGAGTTTTCATTCGCATATAGTCCTGGGGACCATTCAGGCTTGTTCGCATTGTGTTCCTCACGTGTGCCCCAAAGAATGAGGTGATTTGGTAAAATGCTATGCCCAAGATAACCATCCGAGTGCCGGCGGTGAGGTGGTTCAAATAGCTTCGGCTATCACCTCATTATGTCCGGTCGTGATGGTCAAGTGGTTTAAGGCGTCTTGTACATACCAGTTGCGTTGCTCCTGGGAGTATGGGTTCGAGTCACTTCTGGGGTGTGAGTTTTCATTCGCATATAGTCCTGGGGACCATTCAGGCTTGTTCGCATTTGTGTTCCTCACGTGTGCCCCAAAGAATGAGGTGATTTGGTAAAATGCTATGCCAAGATAACCATCCGAGTGCCGGCGGTGAGGTGGTTCAAATAGCTTCGGCTATCACCTCATTATGTCCGGTCGTGATGGTCAAGTGGTTTAAGGCGTCTTGTACATACCAGTTGCGTTGCTCCTGGGAGTATGGGTTCGAGTCACTTCTGGGGTGTGAGTTTTCATTCATATATATATATATATATATATATATA
The DNA here is from genome assembly GCA_020271785.1 of Procambarus virginalis. Taxonomy (NCBI): domain Eukaryota; kingdom Metazoa; phylum Arthropoda; class Malacostraca; order Decapoda; family Cambaridae; genus Procambarus; species Procambarus virginalis. The sequence continues at coordinate 8,008 of WNGS01106274.1, read as the reverse complement.
TATATATATATATATATATATATATATATATATATATATATATATATATCCCCATGGGTCCCAAGCAAACCAGTGGTAGGATTCAATCCAAGAAAACACATGTGAAGATGACCATAGAGGAAAAACAAGAGTTCATTCGTAAACATGAACATGGAGCTACAGCTACCCCCGAGTAGCTGAGTCTAAAACAACCACTGCTTTCCTCCTCACTTTCGATCTTGCTCAGATGAAGGCAAATTGAATGTCCTTAATTGTGGTTAAGGATATTTTATTAAAGCATTATATTAAACATTTGGGCTTGGAGTAAACAAACTATTTGATATGTATTCTGTGTTCAGAGTGAATACATTTTATAAATAGAAATAAAAAAAAGTAGTTTTCATCCAGAGATTAGAAACTCATCAGTATACTTACTCAATTATTAATTTTTTATTTTTTGTTGTTTAACTCATTGAATTTTTACTATTATTCATTAGAAGTATTATTAAAATGTTTTCTGTGTTAACATATGACTATAAATGTAAATACAGTACAGTACAGGTATCCTAAATTTATATTTGCCTAACTAGCATTTATTTCAGAAAAATGTCAGCATTTTAGACTATTATGTCTTGCAGAGAAATTGATATTAACCCAGCCTCATCAGTTATAAATGCCTAACTAATATTTTATTTGCCTGAATAATAAAATGTTTGTATGAGTGTACTGTATTTCTGTTTTCCAGATTTTTGCATTTATATTCGCTTGACCAGAATTTGTATTAACCTGAGAGTATTCCATTCATGGTGGTTGGCCTAGGCTATGCCTAATTTTCTATTACTTATGTAATTATTTATAAACATATTTTGAGTGTGCTTTCTTATTAAATGAAGTTAATTTCATTTTAATATTATGGCCCATGTTTAAATATTGCCTTTTTATTATGTATGAGCATATAGGCCTATGTGTGGCTTGAAATAGAAGCAGCAATTATTGATTTGACTGGTAGTTCATTTTCCTATAATTTGATGTGTGTGAATAATAAACTTTTTTGCTTATTTTTACCAGATATTATTCATAGACAGTATTAGGATAATACTTGGTCTTTAATTATGACCCATTTGACCATTTTCCCTACAGCCGAAAGATCCCAGATTTAATTCCACCAGTAGGACAGAATCACTTGGGCAACATTTCCTTGCACCTCATACCTCTTTTCACCTAGCAGTAAATAGACACCCAGTTGTTATGTAACTGTTGTTGGTTGCATTCTGAAAAGGGTCAGTAGTTCATCTAGGGAAGTAGACCCTCGTTAATCATAAGCGGTTTGTATAGTTCCAGACTATGGGAAACCATACAAGTTTACAGACCACTCACTGTAGCTAGGATTGTTCTCTTAATACACTAATGTACTCATGTAATGATGTTTATTTATCCTCTGAGACGTCTTTAGTAGTCACCCAGATACTGTTAACAGTTAAGGGGCCCAGTGACGGTAGAGTCTTTTCCAAATATGAAATATAGTGAAAATTTTAAACAAATCTCCTGTTATTTGGCATCATCGTTGTGAAAATTTCACCCTAATATGTTAAGAAATCGATTTTTTATTATTTTTTTTAATAAATGAATGCGCGACAGGCGGCAATCGGTACTGATAATAACGATAACACCTCTTATTTACTGGCAATGAGGGATAAAGGAATGAAAGCAGCTGTCGACACACAAAAAAGACAAGTAGTAGTAAGGAGGGTATACAAAATGTATATGCAGCTGGTGCCACCTGGAGGGCCAGATTTCACACATAATAATGAGATAGTATGTTATTATGCTGTATTTTATTATATATCATATAAATGCATTGCCCAATGGCAATATTTCTTATGTGCCTTTGTACAAAAAGCTGATCCCCCCCTTTTTTCATTGTTTATATGCGGATTTTGTTGTGACTTCTACATCTTGGAGAATGCATATCTGGCACTAAGCATGTGAAGTTGGAACAAAATTAGTCAACGTGTTAATCAGCCACAGGTGGCAGAAGTTGTGACTTATTTTTTTTTGCCGATATATTTACAGATTTCAAACTCTATTCCCTTTGTCTATTTAGGTTGTATTGATGAATGAGGACCAGATGAGGGCCTTATCACTTATATATGGGCAATAAAGTGACTGCAATATATATATATTTTTCGTTATAAGAACATAAGAATGAAGGTAACTGCAGAAGGCTTATCGGCTCATACGTGGCAGCTATTTATGTCCACCCAATCTCATTTATATATATGTCTAACCTACTGTTAGACAGTTAAGGGGCCCAGTGTCTGTTTTACAGTTATCCCTAATGTATCCCTATATTTTGTTTTTTGGGATGGTTATTTTTCTTGACTTCATTTCAACACATATTGACCTACAACTTTCACATATTCAAGTATGAATGCCAAGCAATGTTTATTAAAATATACAAGAAAATTCATTAATTAGAACTACCTATATTCATTTTCAATAACTTCAACTTCAATTCTCTCTAAAACAGGAATTTCAACTTTGAGACCTGATAAAAAATTAAGTTTCTGACCGATTCTCACATTTTTACATATTATGTGCAAAGTTCCTAGTTCTATAACAATCATTGTTTCATTTAGTCATAAAGACATAACGTTTGGAGTTATAAATTTTTTACGAATAAATTTGGCACATATTTGGATGGCCACGTTGAAAAATAATGTTTTACAGTCTATATTCTCTATCAATCAATATTTTTACTCTTAATCAATATTTTTATCAATAATTCATGAACCGTTATATACCATTCCGAGACCAACTTCTAATAAAATAATGATTGGTGACATTTTAAGATTTTTATCACTAATTTGAAATTATGATTTTTTTATTATTTTTTTTAATTTTGTAACTTTTTTCTTTTCATTGTATGATGTTGATCCATTAGGAAAAGTTGAAGCATTTGTCATGAAGATTATTCATAAAAAAATTAGTGTGTTTGAGGCAGTTTCGGTGCACCGTCTCCAGGCCCCCTTAAACTCTTCTCATCCCCTCAAGCAATCAGCCCCGTTGTACAAATTGCTTCAAGGTGATTTTAGGTGTCCCATATTATTTAAAAGTCTTGCTTATTCCCTGGGGCATCAGTCGATACTAGAGACTTCTGGCAATCGTTTGCCTCGGGGAACAAAATCTTGAGAGCATTGGTTTCTTTCCCGGGCCTTAGTAAAAAGAGGTGCACTATGGAGCATGACCATCCAGTGACAATTTCAGAGTGACCACATTAGAGACTATTGATGCCATGCAAAATTGCAAGGACTTTGAAGGGCCTGGACAATCTTAGCGGCGAGGAGGAATATGTTACAAATAATTCATTTGAAAAATGCCCCTCAGAATATGAAATAAGCTTCTCTTAACAGCTAGGGAAGAGAGAGTGAGGCGTTGTTATAAATAAATGTGGGCTTGCTATGGGGGAACTGGTCTATTAAGGGGTAAGGGTAAGTAGAATTCAGAGGTATCAAAAATGGGAGAACTAAAAGGCCCGGCCCCCAAAATAAAATATCCACAGTAATAATAACTTGCTACTAAACCCTGTTAACCTAGAGGATGATCGTGCACTCCCACACAGGAAGAAAGGATACTCTGTTCTAGCTTACTTATTTATTAAACCCTTAACAAACCCCCCATACACAATCACACCAATAACAAATATAATAATAACTTTACCACACGATCTTAAGTTAAAAGCCTTGGTCCACATAAGCAGGATACTAGGTTTTACACTGAACACAAGCTAGGGTAAAGCTCTACTATTGAATCACATCATCGCGATTAGGTAAATATTACCAGACATAGTTCTAGGTAATGGACCAACACAGTCCATTACCACATGAGAAAATGGTTCCTCTGGCACGACAATAGGCTTTAGAGGAGCTTTAGGTGGAGTCTGGTTTGGTTTCCCAACAAGTTGACAAGCAATACATGCATTACAAAATTTTGCCACATCGCTTTTCAGCTTGGGCCAGAAAAAATACTTGCAGATTTTGTGATAAGTAATATTAATGCCTTGATGTCCCCCCATAGGATCATCATGGGCAGCTGACAAAACTCTTTCTCTATAGCAGGTCGGCAACAGAACCTGGTGGACTACCTCCCACTCATTTGACAAGGGAGCACTCTGAGGTCTCCATTTTCTCATCAAAATCCAATCATTGTAGTAGTACCCAGTTGCTGCGTCTACAATTTCCTCCATAGAGACTGCTGTCTCGTGACAATCTGCAAGACTGGGGTCAGCTTTCTGTAACTCACTCAAGGCGGCGTCCAGGCCTTGGTCAGATGTCATTGGCCGAGGCTCAACAGTGTTCACCACCTCCCACTACTCTCGGTAGGTGGCGGTGGCAGGCTCTCCACAATGTCCTCGGCCACGTCATCGAGTCGGGCCATGTGTGAGATTTTTCTCTACGCCTACCTCCCTTAGGAGGTGGACTACAAGTTTAAAGGCTGCTCTTGGCAGTTAAGCATGAGTCCAGTAGAAAAAGGAGAAGCGGGAGCAAACCGCCAGGCTACCACCAGCAGGGGTGAAAACCTGTCCACATAGGCCGCTGGTTCCTCCTAGTTAAACATGACGTTAAAACCAATAAAGGATAACCGACGGGTTCTCACAATCAAATTTTATATTTGATGTGGCGCTATGAATTGGAATTCGAATTCCCAAGAGCACAGTCGTCATATCAAAGATCAAAACAACAATATCAATATAACAGAACATGGGTGTGGCACAGAATAGTTGAAGGTTGACATCAAAGACCGTTTTTCTACCATAAACAATTTATTAATAACAAGAGACTAGACTACTACATTATCGAGTTTACATTTACGTTAATGTCCATCCAGTGGCACTATAACCAACAGCTAACTAGCAACCCTTGCTGTGTGGCTGCATACTGAACTAACCTGAACACAGGTGTGCCCACTGACGACGCAATATTGCAAATCAAAGAAAAATATCACAGACTAAGTTACACCACAGCGAGTGATTTAATTACGTTAATGTCCATCCAGTGGCATTTGCAACACAGCTATTCAACAGCCCCTCCGGAAGTGACAGCAAGCTCCATCTTGCTGACACTTTGAGCTGACAACATGACTAACTGAACAAAAGAAGGATCCACTGATGACACAAGCAAACAATCAATAGTGACACGGCTTTCCGGTGTCCAGCTACTCTAATCACGAGCTTAAGGTCCTCCTTACAAACAGGAGAGACCCCCATAACTAGGCGGGTAGTCTAACAGTGACCCCCCTATCACAACTAAAGAGAACAAAGTCAGGCAAGGTGGGATTCTGGGACACAGCTCCACACATCCCAAGTTACTTTACCCTCGTCACTAGACGATAACCAAAAGAAATTGCCTTAATCAATTACCACATTGATTATGTGAATAATGAATTACGTTAATTGACTGATCACAGCAGTCAGCAACAAAGTACTACTTTAGTCACAAACAATTGTCTCACGCTAGACAACAACATGATAGTACTCTACGTTAACACAAGTCATCTTGTCACAATAACTCAAACTCTTAAATTACATCACACTTGACTCCCTGCAAGTATTCAGTGAATAATTCTTAATTAAGGTCAAATGGACCACTAATTACATCCCAATTGAGTTACGTTAACTAAGCCTACCCCAAGTGGGTGGCTTCTCAACAGTCTGTGTCATGAATTACTTTACTATGAGTGCTAATTACCCTAATTAACCTCGAGCAATTAATTAACTGTCACCAGGACCGATAATTAATCATACATAATTACGTCTCACTCCGCACTGCCTAAGCAGGTCTCATCAAACACTGTGAATTCACGGAAGAGGAGTTAATTACTAATTAACAATGAGTGCAACTTAATCCACTGTCACCAGACAGAATATGATTAATATAACGTATTATGCTAACCCCATGACCTCGCTTTACCGAGTCATCTGAGTCCTCAAGACTCCAGACGTTAATTACTCCACTAATTATCATGAGCCACTAATTGCCCTAACCCCGAAAGGTAATTAGTCTCGAGCAACTGACGTTAACACTATCACTGACAGACTCTGACAGATCCTCTCCCACTACGTGAATGCATGATGAGAATGCTAATTACATAATTAGCTTGAGTGGTCAATTAGTTGTCACACGGACAATTAATTGCACCGGAAACGTACTCCAACAAGCTCAAGTTCAACACTGTTCTCCCATAACAGCCCTCACTCATTCAACAACTACAAATGTGCACCCCCTTATCCAGTTAATTACCCCTAATTAACTCACTGAATCCTTAAGTCCTCAACACAACTTAAAGAAACAAAGTAACCCAATGTTACATAGGTCACACATATAATGGCATGCAAAACAACAAAATAGCAACGCCCACATACGGTTGCGACTACTGCAACTCGTTAATTACTATGCCCACACAGTAATAACACACGGTTTTGCAACAACTCAAGGTATACCAATATTACTGCCCCCTCTAATCTTGCAAACGTTGCAAAAGATCGACCGATCCCGGTTGCTTCAGCAAGACAATTTACGTTAATATAAGGCACCGTCGCTCTACGCGGACAGCTGGCACTAATTCTCCTATAATTAGGCAAATTAACTAATTGCTCGCTCTCATTAAGTGACTGAGAATTTCCCTGAATACTCAAAGGGTCCCTTTAAATCCTCAACACAGTTCCTAGGACAGTAATAACGTATACCTGATAACACTGCACAAACCTGCACATAATGATACCGTCAGCATGCCCCCCATGCTAATGACATCATTAGGTAATCAGTCAGCGATCACATCTACTGACTCACCACACAACACAATACAACCACATGCAAATCAACACATAGAAATGCCTTACATAATCAATGCAAATTAATCACCAGGACAATATACAGACCTCAGGATATCCACTAATAACATAACATAACCCATGTCCACCACGGCCCACGGGCCTGCTTAATTAACTCTACCCTGGCCTAATTACACCTGCGGTACCATGGCACTAACCAAGGCTGAACGATTATACAGAATCGACAGACTGGATCATTTATATGATGACTTTTCTACACTGACTGGTCCCAAACTCGAGTCAGTCTACACACAACAATATATCTACAGATATATAAATATAACCACATGATTTACTGTGGACAATATCCCTCTCCAGGTACTGCCCCTCAGTCACCTGGGCGTGCACAGACAGGTCTCTCAGCTGCTTCCCTAGCCTGGCCGGGCTAGGAGACCACACAACTTTTCTACCATGATTTCCACTAATACTGAGACACTGTTACACTGTTCAAGTACTCACGTTTCCTTCCACACATTTTCTCATTTCCCAGGTCCTTACCACCTGGCTGTCAACACTTAGCTCGCTCCTCGTGCGTCGACAAGATGTGGCCTTAGGCTGTCCTGGGAAAGTGGCCAAGGGGGTGGCCAAAGGTGGTGGCCTAACATGTGGCCACCGCATGGCCTTCAGGAGGGTAGCCACGGGTGGCGCGTGACGTCACAGCACCCCCCCCCCACCCAGGCTGCTCGCGCGCGGGGTGGAGTGGGTGGCTGGGCCGGCCGGGCTGGGGTGACGCACGGGTGGCCTGGGGTGGCCACGTGGCGGCCTGGATGGCCGCGGGGCATACACACATGGATGGATGATGGGGAATCACTAACAACCCATCATGCCAGAGCATGACTCGCTCTACACTGGGGTGACAAGGTGACACGACCGGCGTCACCACCACATGGACGACGTCGGGCGGAATTCAAAGTACAACAGGGGCCTGTAATATCACCATAATTACACTAGGAGGCCCTGCCCATTATTCCACCCAATTGTCCATGAACATACAGGATAATCTGAGCACCTGCTACCCCATGGGGCTCTGATAGCTGCCCCATGGGTGATCACTGTCTCTGATCTTTCCACTGTCCTGTATTCATCAGTCCCAGTTTCACGCGAATTTGGGCTTCGACACACCCAGGTGGCTGGAGTGCC
>WNGS01106263.1:0-15954 GCA_020271785.1 Procambarus virginalis | reverse complement strand
CCCCACACAACAATCATGGCCCACCATCACACACACAACAATCATGGCCCACCATCACACACACAACAATCATGGCCCACCATCACACACCACAACAATCATGGCCCACCATCACACACTACAACATCATGGCCCACCATCACACACAACAACAATCATGGCCCACCATCCACACACAACAACAATCATGGCCCCACCATCACACACCACAACAATCCTAACTGAATACAAATAGTCAATAGTCTGGTAGATTTGAGTAGATATGGTAGATTACATAAGAGTTCTGTAACTTACCTTAACGATGGAGAGGTTTAAGGTGATTATAGTTTGAAGATTATAGATATCCACGTCAACTTCTATAATTATAGGTGATGCGAATGATGGACCGAAGCCCGTTCACAGGGTCTGCCTCAACGTTCAAATACGAAATACTAACAAGAAATCAACGAGCCACCACCTAACCTAACCAGCCATTGTATAGAAAACGGGGATATTTGCCAGCCGTTATTTTCAAAGTATTTTGAAATTTGAACGTTGGCGGACCAGTAATAACGGACAAACCGGACGGAAACCGCGGGAACCGGCGGGAACGAACGGGAACCGGCGGGAACGGGCGGGAACGGACGGGTAAGACACACAAATAAAGGAACACTCCTCCAGCTATGAGGGACGATAGCCGACTATCGTCTCCTTGTTGAGCAACGTGGTCTTGGGCGCCAAGACGGCCGGGAAGAAAGGCGTCCTCGCTGTTGACAACTGTCGCCGCTAACGCTAATTGCCTGACCGGTAGTTAGCGCGCGGAGGAAGCGCCTGTATGTACATATATATATAGCTCTTGTGGCGGGAAATATTTGGTTAATGTTAGTGTGATATTTAGCTTAGGCCCACCACTATGGCCCACCATGGTCCACCACCATGGTCCACCACCATGGTCCCTACCATGGTCCACCACCATGGTCCACCACCATGGTCCCACCATGGTCCGCCACCATGGCCCACCACCATGGTCCGCCACCATGGTCCACCACCATGGTCCACTACCATGGTCCACCACCATGGTCCACCACCATGGCCCACCACCATGGTCCGCCACCATGGCCACCACCATGGTCCACCACATGGTCCACAATGGCCCCACCATGGCCCACCACCATGGTCCGCCACCATGGCCCACCACCATGGTCCGCTACCATGGCCCACTACTATGGCCCACCATGGTCCACCATGGTCCACCATGGTCCACCACCATGGCCCCCCACCATGGTCCGCCACCATGGTCCACCACCATGGTCCGCCACCATGGCCCACCACCATGGTCCGCCACCATGGTCCACAATGGCCCACCACCATGGCCCGCCACCATGGCCCACCACCATGGCCCGCCACCATGGCCCGCCACCATGACCCACCACCATGGCCCACCACCATGGCCCACCACTATGGCCCACCATGGCCCACCACCATGGCCCACCACCATGCCCACCATGGCCCACCACTATGGCCCACCACCATGGCGAACCACTATGGCCCACCACCGTGGCCCACCACCATGGCCCACCACCATGGTCCACCACCATGGTCCACCACCATGGCCCACCACCATGGCCCACCACCATGCTCCATCACCATGGTCCACCACCATGGTCCACCACCATGGCCCACCACCATGGTCCGCCACCATGGCCCACCACTATGGCCCACCATGATCCAAAATGGCCCACCATGGTCCACCACCATGGCCCACCATGATCCACCACCATGGCCCACCACCATGGTCCACCACCATGGCCCACCACCATGCTCCATCACCATGGCCCACCACCATGGTCCACCACCATGGTCCACCACCATGGCCTACCATGATCCACCACCATGGCCCACCATGGCCCACCACCATGGCCCGCCTCTATGGCCCACCATGGTCCACCACCATGGCCCACCACCATGGTCCGCCACCATGGTCCACCACTATGGTCGACCACCATGGCCCACCACCATGGTCCCCACCATCGCCCACCACCATGGCCCACCATCACACACCACAACAATCATGGCCCACCATCACACACAACAATCATGGCCCACCCTCACACACCACAACAATCATGGCCCACCATCACACACCACAACAATCATGGCCCCACCCTCACACACCACAACAATCATGGCCCACCATCACACACCACAACAATCATGGCCCACCATCACACACAACAATCATGGCCCACCATCACACACCACAACAATCATGGCCCACCATCACACAACAATCATGGCCCACCATCACACCACAACAATCATGGCCCACCATCACACCACAACAATCATGGCCCACCATCACACCACAACAATCATGGCCCACCATCACACCACAACAATCATGGCCCACCATCACACCACAACAATCATGGCCCACCATCACACAACAATCATGGCCCACCATCACACCACAACAATCATGGCCCCACCATCACACACCACAACAATCATGGCCCACCACACCACAACAATCATGGCCCACCACACCACAACAATCATGGCCCACCACACCACAACAATCATGGCCCGCCATCACACACAACAATCATGGCCCACCCTCACACCACAACAATCATGGCCCACCACACAACAACAATCATGGCCCGCCATCACACACAACAATCATGGCCCGCCATCACACACAACAATCATGGCCCACCATCACACACAACAATCATGGCCCACCACACACAACAATCATGGCCCGCCATCACACACAACAATCATGGCCCGCCATCACACACAACAATCATGGCCCGCCATCACACACAACAATCATGGCCCGCCATCACACACAACAATCATGGCCCACCATCACACACAACAATCATGGCCCGCCATCACACACAACAATCATGGCCCGCCATCACACACAACAATCATGGCCCACCATCACACACAACAATCATGGCCCACCATCACACACAACAATCATGGCCCACCACACCACAACAATCATGGCCCGCCATCACACACAACATCATGGCCCGCCATCACACACAACAATCATGGCCCGCCATCACACACAACAATCATGGCCCGCCATCACACACAACAATCATGGCCCACCATCACACACAACAATCATGGCCCACCATCACACACAACAATCATGGCCCGCCATCACACACAACAATCATGGCCCGCCATCACACACAACAATCATGGCCCACCATCACACACAACAATCATGGCCCCACCATTACACACAACAACAATCATGGCCCACCATCACACCACAACAATCATGGCCCCACCATCACTCAACAATCCTAACTGAATACAAATAGCCAATAGTCTGGTAGATTTGAGTAGATATGGTAGATTATATAAGAGTTTTGTAACTTACCTTAACGATGGAGAGGTTTAAGGTGATTATAGTTTGAAGATTATAGATATCCACGTCAACTTCTATAATTATAGGTGATGCGAAATGATGGACCGAAGCCCGTTCACAGGTTCTGCCTCAACGTTCAAAATACGAAATACTAACAAGAAATCAACGAGCCACCCACCTAACCTAACCAGCCATTGTATAGAAAACGGGGATATTTGCCAGCCGTTATTTTCAAAGTATTTTGAAATTTGAACGTTGGCGGACCAGTAATAACGGACAAAACGGACGGAAACCGGCGGGAACGGACGGGAACCGGCGGGAACGGACGGGAACCGGCGGGAACGGGCGGGAACGGACGGGTAAGACACACAAATAAAGGAACACTCCTCCAGCTATGAGGGACGATAGCCGACTATCGTCTCCTTGTTGAGCAAACGTGGTCTTGGGCGCCAAGACGGCCGGGAAGAAAGGCGTCCTCGCTGTTGACAACTGTCGCCGCTAACGCTAATTGCCTGACCGGTAGTTAGCGCGCGGGAGGAAGCGCCTGTATGTACATATATATATAGCTCTTGTGGCGGGAAATATTTTGGTTAATGTTAGTGTAATATTTAGCTAGGCCCACCACTATGGCCCACCATGGCCCACAATGACCCACCATGGTCCACCACCATGGCCCACCACCATGGCCCACCACCATGGTCCACCAACATGGCCACCACCATGGCCCGCCACCATGGCCCACCACCATGGCCCGCCACCATGGCCCGCCACCATGGCCCACCACCATGGCCCACCACCATGGCCCACCACCATGGCCCGCCACCATGGCCCACCACCATGGCCCGCCACCATGGCCCGCCACCATGGCCCACCACCATGGCCCAATACATGTTACTTTATAAGAACACGTCTCAAAAAATATTAAAGAGTTATTTGCAAAATTAATTATACTTTTCCCTTCTTCAAATCAATGAATTATAATTATTATATAAGACGTATAATGGCATTATTTTTGACCTGATTATAGCCCGTAGCGAAGTAGTCGGTGTAGTTCATTCACAACCGAAATATTCCTCGTATAATTCCCCCGTGATGGACGGAGACGTTTGGGCACGCTGCCTTCCACCTGATGCTTCTCATCACCCAGCAGCCGCAGTAGTCTCAAGGGTACTATTAGCCTGAATTTCGGTGGCAATAACAGCAGTTCTGAAAGGAGACGTAGTGAGTGAAATGAGTAAATGGTAGCAGTATGAGGTATGAGAAGCTGGGGTATGAGGACAAGGAGCTGGGATATGAGGACAAGGAGCTGGGATATGAGGTATGAGGAGCTGGGGTATGAGGACAAGGAGCTGGGATATGAGGACAAGGAGCTGGGATATGAGGTATGAGGAGCTGGGGTATGAGGACAAGGAGCTGGGGTATGAGGTATGAGGAGCTGGGGTATGAGGACAAGGAGCTGGGATATGAGGACAAGGAGCTGGGATATGAGGACAAGGAGCTGGGATATGAGGACAAGGAGCTGGGATATGAGGTATGAGGAGCTGGGGTATGAGGACAAGGAGCTGGGATATGAGGACAAGGAGCTGGGATATGAGGTATGAGGAGCTGGGGTATGAGGACAAGGAGCTGGGGTATGAGGTATGAGGAGCTGGGGTATGAGGACAAGGAGCTGGGATATGAGGACAAGGAGCTGGGATATGAGGACAAGGAGCTGGGATATGAGGACCAGGAGCTGGGATATGAGGACAAGGAGCTGGGGTATGTGGACAAGGAGCTGGGATATGAGGACAAGGAGCTGGGATATGAGGACAAGGAGCTGGGATATGAGGTATGAGGAGCTGGGGTATGAGGACAAGGAGCTGGGATATGAGGTATGAGGAGCTGGGGTATGAGGACAAGGAGCTGGGGTATGAGGACAAGGAGCTGGGATATGAGGACAAGGAGCTGGGATATGAGGACAAGGAGCTGGGGTATGAGGACAAGGAGCTGGATATGAGGACAAGGAGCTGGGATATGAGGTATGAGGAGCTGGGATATGAGGACAAGGAGCTGGGATATGAGGACAAGGAGCTGGGATATGTGGACAAGGAGCTGGGATATGAGGACAAGGAGCTGGGATATGAGGACAAGGAGCTGGGATATGAGGTATGAGGAGCTGGGATATGAGGACAAGGAGCTGGGTATGAGGACAAGGAGCTGGGATATGAGGACAAGGAGCTGGGGTATGAGGACAAGGAGCTGGGGTATGAGGACAAGGAGCTGGGATATGAGGACAAGGAGCTGGGATATGAGGTATGAGGAGCTGGGATATGAGGACAAGGAGCTGGGGTATGAGGACAAGGAGCTGGGATATGAGGACAAGGAGCTGGGGTATGAGGACAAGGAGCTGGGATATGAGGACAAGGAGCTGGGGTATGAGGACAAGGAGCTGGGATATGAGGACAAGGAGCTGGGATATGAGGACAAGGAGCTGGGGTATGAGGACAAGGAGCTGGGGTATGAGGACAAGGAGCTGGGGTATGAGGACAAGGAGCTGGGGTATGAGGACAAGGAGCTGGGGTATGAGGACAAGGAGCTGGGGTATGAGGACAAGGAGCTGGGATATGAGGACAAGGAGCTGGGATATGAGGACAAGGAGCTGGGGTATGAGCACCAGGAGCTGGGGTATGAGGACAAGGAGCTGGGATATGAAGACACGGAGCTGGGGTATGAGGACAAGGAGCTGGGATATGAGGACAAGGAGCTGGGTTATAAGGACAAGGTGAAGAAACTGTGCCCATCCACATGGACCATCGGGAATCGAACGTCGACCTTGGCCAGACTGTTCGTACAATTCGACTAACGTTAAATTCGAAGCGATTTGGCTAACTTAAACCGTTCGAATTTTGACGTTGAAGCCAATCGTTCAAATCTACGATCATTGCGGGAGAGAACAGGTTGTACCGGACACAAAAAAACCTCGAACCCCTGTCAGTGTGTGCTACAGACGACAGGTTAACAACCTTCCCAATATAAGACGTGGTTATAGGGACGCCTGGTTGTGTCAACTCCAATGTACCTATTTACTGCTAGGTGAACAGAGGCATCAGGGGGGGAAAGAAACATTTTGCCCAGTTCTCTCCGCCTCCACCGGGGATCGAACTCGGAATCTCAGGACTACGATAAGGAGCAACAACAACGGTAGTCACTTAACCCCTACGGGCTCACCATAGCCCGTGCTACTTGGAACTTCTTGTTCCAGGTAGCGAATCTTTAACAACAACTAACAGGTAGTCACTTAATCTGCTCAGTATAAGGCGGTATTTAAGACGATGTGATGTATAAGGGATATTAGGGACACTTGGCAGTTATTTAGGCATTATAAGGGAGTAATAGGGGACACCAGTATCCGGTGGCTGAGCGGACAGAACACTGGACGCGTGATCCTGTGGTCCCGGGTTCGATCCCGGGCGCCGGAGAGAAACAATGGGCAGAGTTCCTTTCACCCTGATGCCCTCTTAGTGCTTCGGGGCTCGTAAACTACCTTCTTCTTGAGATGATTTCGGGGCTTAGCGTCCCCGCGGCCCGGTCCTCGACCAGGCCTCCTTTTTGTTACACACCCCCAGGAAGCAGCCCGTAGCAGCTGTCTAACTCCCAGGTACCTATTTACTGCTAGGTGAACAGAGGCATCAGGGTGGAAAGAAACATTTTGCCCATTTCTCTTCGCCTCCACCGGGAATCGAACTCGGAACCTCAGGACTACGAATCCGAAGCGCTGTCCACCCAGCTGTCAGGCGCCCTGTTTAATAAATGTAAACAAAGCCGCTATGATTGAGGAAAGATGTAAAGGTTTCGTAAGTGACTCCATACCTCTAGTGACAATCAGATCCCAGCCCAGTCCTTCTCCACCACGTGAGCGGTAATCAGGACGTTTTTAGACGTTCCGTTCTGATAGTCCCGAAAACCCGCCACTCTCACACTCGCTCCCGTCCCTGACCGCAACCGTCCTCTGACGTCATTTGTAAACACATGACGTCATTTGTAAACACATGACGTCATTTAAAAGCACGTGGCAGAGAGCCTGAAGTTGATCGCCTCTTGATTCTGTCATAAAAATCAATGACAATGTGTCATACTAACAATTATAAGCGTGACATACTTATTGCAATTGGTTATAATTAAATAAAAAAATTCTAAGAATTCTTTGAAATTTCTCAAGAAACTGCAGGTGTGGAAACTCTACATCTGAGCTCCAGCGTGAAGATTTTGACAGGTGTGTTGTAGATTATATACGACCTGGTCAAGTATCGCCATGATATATATATATATATATATATATATATATATATATATATATATATATATATATATATATACATTTCCCAATATTCAATATTCCATCGTATGTCAATTCTTCAATGGCTCACAATTCCATCTCTTCGCCTGTGTCATTGACAGGCATAATGCCTGTGTCAGTCATGACATTTCATCACAGTCGTGACAGTTCATCACAGTCGTGACAGTTCATCACAGTCGTGACAGTTCATCACAGTCGTGACAGTTCAACACAGTCGTGACAGTTCAACACAGTCGTGACAGTTCATCACAGTTTAACCAGTGACTGACCAAATGAATGCTTATATTAGAGTAAGTATATCTCCCAGCTCACTATCTCCCAGGTCACTATCTCCCAGCTCACTATCTCCCAGGTCACTATCTCCCAGCTCACTATCTCCCAGGTCACTATCTCCCAGGTCACTATCTCCCAGGTCACTATCTCCCAGGTCACTATCTCCCAGGTCACTATCTCCCAGGTCACTATCTCCCAGGTCACTATCTCCCAGGTCACTATCTCCCAGGTCACTATCTCCCAGGTCAATATCTCCCAGCTCACTCAAGTAAGTAGTAATCTGTGAGGTGTTATACTCTAAGATTTCAATCATTTTTACATGTACATGACTGGAAAGCTATTTGCATACGTGAAGTATCTGTGCAACTTGCAATGTCTGGAGATTGCAACAAGATGGGCAAGTGTGCAGTTCTGCAGAGCCATCCCGGTGCAAGAAGGAAAACCATTTGCAACTTCACACCATTACCCTGCAACTTGCCCAAGCATGCAGTGTTCCGCCAGAATACGGGAATCAATGTTGCATATCTGGTGAGCAATGAGAAGAGTTGCAATAGCCTTGAAGTACGACAAAAATGATATTTAATCGCCGAGGCTAGAAATACTTTTCTCATGGCGTGCTCAGGAGATCAGGGACCCGGATTCACGAAGCAGTTACGCAGGCACTTACGAACGTGTACATCTTTCCTCAATCTTTGACGGCTTTGGTTACATTTGTTAAACAGTTTACAGGCATGAAAACTTCCCAATCAACTGTTGTTACTCTTATAAACAGCCTCCCGGTGCTTCGGAGCTCATTAACTGTTTAATAATTGTAAACAAAGCCGCCAAAGATTGAGAAAAGATGTACAGGTTCGTAGGTGCTTGCGTAACTGCTTCGTGAAACTTGGCCCCTTAACTCTCCTATTTTTTAAATAATATTTTTTTGAATAATTTTTTACATAATCTGATTACCCATCAGGTAATCTGAAATTACCTGATGGGTTGTGAACCTCAGCGGCCATAAAACGGCGTTCTTAGACGTGACAGGAATAGAACGCAGGTGATTGGATTGAGAGATTGGGCAGGAGATGGTGGTGGCAGCCTCCTCCAATCAATATACAAGACAAGCATACTTCCTTGCAAGACAAAAAATAAATATAGTTTCATAGTGGTGGATTGGGTGGATTGGGGATTGAGGTGGATTGGTGGGCTAAGGTGGATTGGGCTGGGTTAGATTAGGTTAGATAGACTACATGTTGCTGTTGTTGTTGTTTAAGATTCACTACTTGGAACAAAATATTCCAAGTAGCACGGGCTATGGTGATCCCATAATTCTGCTACATAGGCTACAATTTGTTCATTAGGTAAGATTAGTCTTCACAATCGACTTGAGATTATACCTATTCTTTCATTTAATTCGTCGCATTTTTTTACGGAATCGACTAATCCGTTAAAAATGCGACTTATTAGCCAAAGATGAAAAGACCGAAATAATGACATTTTCTATTGTACGTGCAAGTTTATGATTGTGGAGTCCTCAGCCTACTGTTATCAGACTACACACTAGAAGGTGAAGGGACGACGACGTTTCGGTCCGTCCGGACCATTCTCACAATCGACTTGAGAATCCAGGACGGACCGAAACGTCGTCGTCCCCTTCACATTCTAGTGTGTGGTCGGTCAACATACTTTAGGATGTTTTTTTGACTGATCATCGCCGCATTAGTTTTTTCGTATGGTAGAGTGTTCAGCGTGTTCTCCTGACTCGCCACTCNACAACAACAATCCTAACTGAATACAAATAGTCAATAGGCTGGTAGATTTGAGTAGATATAGTAGATTATATAAGAGTTCTGTAACTTACCTAACGATGGAGAGGTTTAAGGTGATTATAGTTTGAAGATTATAGATATCCACGTCAACTTCTATAATTATAGTGATGCGAAATGATGGACCGAAGCCCGTTCACAGGTTCTGCCTCAACGTTCAAAATACGAAATACTAACAAGAAATCAACGAGCCACCCACCTAACCTAACCAGCCATTGTATAGAAAACGGGGATAATTGCCAGCCGTTATTTTCAAAGTATTTGAAATTTGAACGTTGGCGGACCAGTAATAACGGACAAACCGGACGGAAACCGGCGGGAACGGACGGAAACCGGCGGGAACGGGCGGGAACGGACGGAAACGGGCGGGAACGGACGGGTAAGACACACAAATAAAGGAACACTCCTCCAGCTATGAGGGACGATAGCCGACTATCGTCTCCTTGTTGAGCAAACGTGGTCTTGGGCGCCAAGACGGCCGGGAACAAAGGCGTCCTCGCTGTTGACAACTGTCGCCGCTAACGCTAATTGCCTGACCGGTAGTTAGCGCGCGGGAGGAAGCGCCTGTATGTACATATATATATAGCTCTTGTGGCGGGAAATATTTTGGTTAATGTTAGTGTAATATTTAGCTTAGGCCCACCACTATGGCCCACCATGGTCCACAATGGTCCACCATGGTCCACCACCATGGTCCACCACCATGGTCCACCACCATGGCCACCACCATGGCCCACCACCATGGCCCACCACCATGGCCCACCACCATGGCCCACCACCATGGTCCACAATGGCCCAACATGGTCCACAATGGCCCACCATGGTCCACAATGGCCCACCATGGTCCACCACCATGGCCCACCATGATCCACCATCATGCTCCACCACCATGGTCCACCACCATGGTCCACCATGGCCCACCACCATGGCCCACCACCATGGCCCACCACCATGGTCCACCACCATGGCCCACCACCATGGTCCACAATGGTCCACCATGGTCCACAATGGTCCACCATGGTCCACAATGGTCCACCATGGTCCACAATGGCCCACCATGGTCCACCACCATGGCCCACCATGATCCACCACCATGCTCCACCACCATGGTCCACCACCATGGTCCACCATGGCCCACCACCATGGCCCGCCACTATGGCCCACCATGGTCCACCACCATGGCCCACCACCATGGTCCGCCACCATGGTCCACCACCATGGTCCACCACCATGGCCCACCACCATGGTCCACCACCATCGCCCACCACCATGGTCCACCACCATGGTCCACCACCATGGTCCACCACCATGGTCCACCACCATCGCCCACCACCATGGTCCACCACCATGGTCCACCACCATGGTCCACCACCATGGTCCACCACCATGGCCCACCACCATGGTCCACCACCATGGTCCACCACCATGGTCCGCCACCATGGTCCACCACCATGGTCCACCACCATGGTCCGCCACCATGGTCCACCCACCATGGTCCACCACCATGACCCACCACCATGGCCCACCACCATGGCCCACCTCCATGGCCCACCACCATCGCCCACCACCATCGCCCACCATCACACACAACAATCATGACCCACCATCACACACACAGCAATCATGGCTCACCATCACACACAACAATCATGACCCACCCTCACACACCACAACAATCATGGCCCACCCTCACACACCACAACAATCATGGCCCACCATCATACACCACAACAATCATGGCCCACCATCACACACCACAACAATCATGGCCCCACCCTCACACACCACAACAATCATGGCCCACCCTCACACACCACAACAATCATGGCCCACCCTCACACACAACAACAATCATGGCCCACCCTCACACACAACAACAATCATGGCCCACCATCACACCACAACAATCATGGCCCACCCTCACACAACAACAATCCTAACTGAATACAAATAGTCAATAGTCTGGTAGATTTGAGTAGATATAGTAGATTATATAAGAGTTTTGTAACTTACCTTAACGATGGAGAGGTTTAAGGTGATTATAGTTTGAAGATTATAGATATCCACGTCAACTTCTATAATTATAGGTGATGCGAAATGATGGACCGAAGCCCGTTCACAGGTTCTGCCTCAACGTTCAAAATACGAAATACTAACAAGAAATCAACGAGCCACCCACCTAACCTAACCAGCCATTGTATAGAAAACGGGGATATTTGCCAGCCGTTATTTTCAAAGTATTTTGAAATTTGAACGTTGGCGGACCAGTAATAACGGACAAAACGGACTGGAACCGGCGGGAACGGACGGAAACCGGCGGGAACGGACGGGAACCGGCGGGAACGGGCGGGAACGGACGGGAACCGGCGGGAACGGACGGAAACCGGCGGGAACAGGCGGGAACGGACGGGTAAGACACACAAATAAAGGAACACTCCTCCAGCTATGAGGGACGATAGCCGACTATCGTCTCCTTGTTGAGCAAACGTGGTCTTGGGCGCCAAGACGGCCGGGAACAAAGGCGTCCTCGCTGTTGACAACTGTCGCCGCTAACGCTAATTGCCTGACCGGTAGTTAGCGCGCGGGAGGAAGCGCCTGTATGTACATATATATATAGCTCTTGTGGCGGGAAATATTTTGGTTAATGTTAGTGTAATATTTAGGTTAGGCCCACCACTATGGTCCACCATGGTCCACCACCATGGCCCACCACCATGGCCCACCACCATGGCCCACCATGGCCCACCACTATGGCCCACCATGGTCCACCACCATGGTCCACCACCATGGTCCACCATGGTCCACCACCATGGCCCACCACCATGGCCCACCACCATGGCCCGCCACCATGGCCCACCACCATGGCCCACCACCATGGCCCACCACCATGACCCACCACCATGGCCCGCCACCATGGCCCACCACCATGGCCCACCACCATGGCCCACCACCATGACCCACCACCATGGCCCACCACCATGGCCCACCACCATGGCCCACCACCATGGCCCACCACCATGGCCCACCACCATGGCCCACCACCATGACCCACCACCATGGCCCACCACCATGGCCCACCACCATGGCCCACCACCATGACCCACCACCATGGCCCGCCACCATGGCCCACCACCATGGCCACCACCATGGCCCACCACCATGGCCCGCCACCATGGCCCACCACCATGGCCAACCACCATGGCCCACCACCATGGCCCGCCACCATGGCCCGCCACCATGGCCCACCACCATGGCCCAATACATGTTACTTTATAAGAACACGTCTCAAAAAATATTAAAGAGTTATTTGCAAAATTAATTATACTTTTCCCTTCTTCAAATCAATGAATTATAATTATTATATAAGACGTATAATGGCGTTATTTATTGACCTGATTATAGCCCGTAGCGAAGTAGTCGGTGTAGTTCATTCACAACCGAAATATTCCTCGTACAATTCCCCCGTGATGGACGGAGACGTTTGGGCACGCTGCCTTCCACCTGATGCTTCTCATCACCCAGCAGCCGCAGTAGTCTCAAGGGTACTATTAGCCTGAATTTCGGTGGCAATAACAGCAGTTCTGAAAGGAGAAGTAGTGAGTGAAATGAGTAAATGGTAGCGGTATGAGGTATGAGGAGCTGGGGTATGAGGACAAGGAGCTGGGGTATGAGGACAAGGAGCTGGGATATGAGGTATGAGGAGCTGGGGTATGAGGACAAGGAGCTAGGATATGAGGCCACGATGAAGAAACTGTGCCCATCCACATGGACCATCGGGGATCGAACGCCGACCTTGGCCAGACTGTTCGTACAATTCGACTAACGTTAAATTCGAAGCGATTTGGCTAACTTAAACCGTTCGAATTTTGACGTTGAAGCCAATATCGTTCAAATCAACGATCATTGCGGGAGAGAACAGGTTGTACCGGACACAAAAAAACCTCGAACCCCTGTCAGTGTGTGCTACAGGCGACAGGTTAACAACCTTCCCAATATAAGGGGTGGTAATAGGGACGCCTGGTTGTGTCAACTCCAATGTACCTATTTACTACTAGGTGAACAGAGGCATCAGGGGGGGAAAGAAACATTTTGCCCATTTGTCTCCGCCTCCACCGGGGATCGAACCCGGAACCTCAGGACTACGAATCCGAAGCGCTGTCCACCCAGCTGTCAGGCGCCCTGTTTAATAAATGTAAACAAAGCCGCTATGATTGAGGAAAGATGTAAAGGTTTCGTAAGTGGCTCCATACCTCTAGTGACAATCAGATCCCAGCCCAGTCCTTCTCCACCACGTGAGCGGTAATCAGGACGTTTTTAGACGTTCCGTTCTGATAGTCCCGAAAACCCGCCACTCTCACACTCGCTCCCGTCTCTGACCGCAACCGTCCTCTGACGTCATTTGTAAACACATGACGTCATTTGACAACACATGACGTCACTGTAAACACATGACGTCACTTGTAAACACATGACGTCACTTGTAAACACATGACGTCATTTAAAAGCACGTGGCAGAGAGCCTGAAGTTGATCGCCTCTTGATTCTGTCATAAAAATCAATGACAATGTGTCATACTAACAATTATAAGCGTGACATACTTATTGCAATTGGTTATAATTAAATAAAAAAATTCTAAGAATTCTTTGAAATTTCTCAAGAAACTGCAGGTGTGGAAAATCTACATCTGAGCTCCAGCGTGAAGATTTTGACAGGTGTGTTGTAGATTATATACGACCTGGTCAAGTATCGCCATGATATATATATATATATATATATATATATATATAATATATATATATATATAATATATATATATATATATACATATATATATATATATATATATATATATATATATATATATATATATATATATATAATACATTTCCCAATATTCAATATTCCATCGTATGTCAATTCTTCAATGGCTCACAATTCCATCTCTTCGCCTGTGTCATTGACAGGCATAATGCCTGTGTCAGTCATGACATTTCATCACAGTCGTGACAGTTCAACACAGTCGTGACAGTTCAACACAGTTTAACCAGTGACTAACCAAATGAATGCTTATATTAGAGTAAGTATATCTCCCAGCTCATTATCTCCCAGGTCACTATCTCCCAGGTCACTATCTCCCAGGTCACTATCTCCCAGCTCACTATCCCCAGCTCACTATCTCCCAGGTCACTATCTCCCAGGTCACTATCTCCCAGCTCACTATCTCCCAGGTCACTATCTCCCAGGTCACTATCTCCCAGGTCACTATCTCCCAGCTCACTATCTCCCAGGTCACTATCCCCCAGCTCACTATCTCCCAGGTCACTATCTCCCAGGTCACTATCTCCCAGGTCACTATCTCCCAGCTCACTATCTCCCAGCTCACTATCTCCCAGCTCACTCAAGTAAGTAGTAATCTGTGAGGTGTTATACTCTAAGATTTCAATCATTTTTACATGTACATGACTGGAAAGCTATTTGCATACGTGAAGTATCTGTGCAACTTGCAATGTCTGGAGATTGCAACAAGAGAGATGGGCAAGTGTGCAGCTCTGCAGAGCCATCCCGGTGCAAGAAGGAAAACCATTTGCAACTTCACACCATTACCCTGCAACTTGCCCAAGCATGCAGTGTTCCGCCAGAACACGGGAATCAATGTTGCATATCTGGTGAGCAATGAGAAGAGTTGCAATAGCCTTGAAGTGGGACAAAAATGATATTTAATCGCCGAGGTTAGAAATAGTTTTCTCATGGCGTGCTCAGGAGATCAGGGACCCGGATTCACGAAGCAGTTACGCAAGCACTTACGAACGTGTACATCTTTCCTCAATCTTTGACGGCTTTGGTTACATTTGTTAAACAGTTTACAAGCAGGAAAACTTGCCAATCAACTGTTGTTATTGTTATAAACAGCCTCCTGGTGCTTCGGAGCTCATTAACTGTTTAATAACTGTAAACAAAGCCGCCAAAGATTGAGAAAAGATGTACAGGTTCGTAAGTGCTTGCGTAACTGCTTCCTGAATATTTCCCCAGGTTCGTAAGTGCTTGCGTAACTGCTTCGTGAATCTTGGCCCCTTAACTCTTCTATTTTTTAAATAATATTTTTTTTAATAATTTTTAGATAATCTGATTACCCATCAGGTAATCTGAATTACCTGATGGGT
>WNGS01106233.1:0-11424 GCA_020271785.1 Procambarus virginalis | reverse complement strand
AAAATGGTACCATCCGTTTTCTATGTGCGGCGGCGGACGCCACTAGAGAGAGAGGAAACAGCACACAGGACGCTGCCAAGCTTGGGAGCTACTCTATCATGTAATCGTTTTTATATAAAGTCAGTAACCAGGAATGACTTACATCAACACTTACTACCAAGACTATCTCATACACCAGACACCACACTGGCGACGAGGATGAACTGGGAACGCAGGTATTTTGTTCAACAAAACACAAGAAGAAGCATGCTGTCGCGCCAGAGGAGGAAGGAGAAGCTGTGAGCACCATACCCGATGCTGTATGCAACCCCATGCTGTGTGCGAGACTGTGCTGTGTGCTGATCGTTGCTGTGTGCTGGCCGTTGCTGTGTGCTGGCCAATGCTGTGTGCTACCCAAGCTGTGCTGAGTGTTTGCTGTGAGAGAGGAATCTGCCGACGCTGTGTACGAAACGACGCTTTGATGCAGTGTACAAAACCTGATGTTTGGTTACGAAACGACGCTCGTGCTACAAATTCTTCAGCTGTGAACCAACTGCTGCCTACTGCTGCCAACTGCTGTGACAACTGCTGCCTACTGCTGTGCCAACTGCTGCCAATTGCTGTACCAACTGCTAACAACTGCTGTGTTGCTGTGAGTAGGAACAACACATGTACACAAGGGCTAGGTAAGAAGTCAGTTGCTGCTGTGTTGTGCACTGTTGTGAACTTTTGCATTAAAATGCTTGTGTGCTTTGCAAAATTAAAGTAATTACAGTGAATTCTTAAATAACATATACAGTGCAGTAAGTGTTATATATTCTGAGGAACATTTAAGTGATAAGTTTAATTTATTCAGTAAAAATGGCAAATATACCTCAGTTTCCTGCATTTGATCCTGACTGTGACCAGACAAACCTGTCACAGAGGTGGGTCAAATGGCTTAAAAGGTTTGAAAATTTGTTGATAGTTTCTGACATCAAAAGTGCTGAAAGAAAGCGTGCCTTTCTGCTTCACTATGCAGGTGATAGAGTTTGTGATATCTTTGATACACTGAAAGATACTGGTGGTGCCAAAGATTATGACACTGCCAAGGCCAAATTAACTGAGCATTTCAAACCAAGGCAAAATACTGCTATGGAAATTATGCATTTCAGGAGAGCAAAACAACTCTCTAATGAAACTGTTGATCAATACCATACACGTCTGCAGGGTTTAGCAACCCATTGTGAGTTTGCTGATGTTGACAAAGAAATCAAACAGCAAATAATTGAAACATGCACATCTACACGTCTTCGTCGAAGAGCTCTAGAACTTGTTGATGATGAAAGTTCTCTTAACAAGATACTGGATATGGCTCGTCGAATGGAAGATGCTGCACGTGATGCTCGTTCATGGAGTGCAGTGCCAACAACGGTTCTGCCACTGTTACTAACAGTCATGAAGTATGTAAGGTTCAGGGAGTACACCATGATCATAGAAGATATCATGCCAAACCTAACATTAAATTGAGCCGAGAACCACATCACAACTGGAGTCATGGAACAAGACTCAAGCAGTCACAACGACTCACATCAGAGGTTGTCAATAATAAATGTTACAATTGTGGAGGAGACTACCCACACCAAGATAATGTTTGTCCTGCACAAGGTAAGAAGTGCTATGAGTGTAGAAAACTAAATCATTTTGGTGCTATGTGTCGTTCCGCACTAAAGAAACCACAATCAATAAATAAAAGCAATGTACGAGGATCAAGTCATAGGAGTCGAGGTGGCAAACACAATATTGCACCTCAAATCAAGAATGTTAATAATATACAAGACAACATTTCATTACAACCAGTCTCAGATGACAGTGAATGTGATTATATTTATGGAGTACAATCAATCACAAAATGGAATGATCTTCCAAACAACCCAGAGACTATAGTATACATTGCTGGCATTTGTCTCAAAATTCTCATTGACACTGGATCAAACATTGACACCATTGCTGAGTGCCACTATGAAAAATTTAAAAAACAATTCCAAAGCTTGAAAACTATAATGGCAAAGCCACTGCCTATGCTTCAAAGGTAGCCTTACCAGTGATTGGAACTTTCACTGCAGAGATTAAGTCAAAGAATGCAATGCTCATTACTACATTCCATGTTGTTAGGAATGCAAAGGAGTCTTTACTCAGTTACAAGACTTCAACCAAATTGGGGCTACTTCAGCTTTCTAATGCTGTAGCAGTGGAATCTGCAAACAATGTTGATGCTATTGTTGCTGAATTTTCTGATCGGTTTAAATCCATAGGTTGTTATACTGATAGCAAGGTACATCTGCATATCAACCCAGATGTAATTCCAGTTGCCCAACCACATCGCCGACAACCATTCCATACTCGCAAGAAAGTCGATGCCGAACTGGATAGGCTGATAGAACTAGATATCATTGAACCGGTAACAGGCCCAACACCATGGGTAAGCCCAATTGTCACTCCACCAAAGCCGAAGAATCCAGATGAGATACGCATTTGTGTAGACATGCGTGTTCCCAACAAGGCAATAATGCGTGAACGCCATCCTACACCCACTGTAGATGATATGATATACCGCTTGAATGGTGCAACTGTATTCAGCAAGTTAGATTTAAACAAGGGCTATCATCAGCTTGAACTTGATGATGAGAGTCGATTCATCACAACGTTTACGACACATCGAGGTCTGTATAGGTACAAGCGCCTGAGTTTTGGTATTAACAGTGCTGCTGAAGTATTCCAGCACATCATCAGCCAGGTATTGCAAGATATACCTAATGCTGACAACATGTCTGATGACATCATTGTTTATGGCCGTACCCAAGCTGAACACGACAAAGCTCTTCGTGCAACATTGCAACGCTTACGAGAAAAGAATTTGACGCTAAGCCGAGCAAAGTGTGAGTTCAATCAACATAAAATTGAATTCTTTGGACATGTACTTAGTGACAAAGGTCTGTCTCCAGATCCTAAGAAAGTTGCAGATATCAAGAATGCTGCACCTCCTTCAACATCCACTGAAGTACATAGTTTTCTGGGAATGGCAAACTACTGTTCTCGCTTCATTCCAGATTTTGCTACCATTACGAAGCCTCTACGTGAGCTCCTGAAGAAAAATGCATCATGGTACTGGAGCGATGTCGAGCAAAATGCATTTGATGCTGTGAAAGATGCACTAGTAGAAAATGCGACTGCTGCATACTTTGATCCATCAATGGACACTGAGTTAACGGTGGATGCTAGTCCTGTTGGTTTAGGTGCTGTGTTAGCCCAACACAAACCTGGTCAACCAGATTCAAGAGTAGTAATTGCCTACGCCAGCCGTTCTCTCACAGATGTTGAGCAACGATACAGTCAGACAGAGAAGGAAGCTCTTGCTCTTGTATGGGGCTGTGAACACTTCAATGTGTATCTGCTTGGTGCACCCTTTACCACGATAGTCACTGACCACAAACCGTTGGAGACCATCTTCAATAATCCAAAGTCCAAACCACCAGCTCGCATTGAGAGATGGGCTCTTCGTCTGCAACCATACAACTTTACGGTGAAATACAAGCCAGGTGCAGGCAATCCCGCTGATTACATCAGTCGACATCCTGCCAACAGTTTCACCATCACCAAGCATCAGCAAGTTGCCGAGGAATATGTACACTCTGTAACCTGTGATGCAGTCCCTAAGGCTCTCACTCTTGATGAAATACGTACTGCAACCCTAGAGGACCCAACTCTGCAAGCAACAGTGGATGCATTGACTAAGAAAAAGTTTCCACGCATCCCACCCTCAGGAGTTGACCAAGATGCATTCAAAGCACTTGAACGCATCCAGACAGAATTAAGTGTTACGCAACAACGCGACACCGTGCTGCGAGGTACTCGTATCGTCATTCCAGCTGTTCTCCAGCAACGTGCTCTGAAGCTTGCACATCAAGGACACCAAGGTCTTGTAAGGACCAAACAGCTGCTACGAGAAAAGGTGTGGTTTCCTGGCATTGATCGTCAAGCTAAGGACATGCATGATGCCTGTGTCCCTTGCCAAGCTGCAGTGGATACTTCAAGACCAACACCTCTACAACCTTCACCACTACCTGCTGCACCATGGATGGAAGTATCGATGGATTCTGTGGACCGCTACCAACTGGAGAGTACTTGATGGTAGTCATTGATGATCACTCACGTTATCCAGAAGTAGAAATCATCACTTCCACATCTGCAAAGGCTGTCATCCCGAAGCTCGACAAGATCTTTTCAAACTTTGGCATTCCTGAAGTTGTCAAGACGGACAATGGACCGCCATTTAATGGACA
The DNA here is from genome assembly GCA_020271785.1 of Procambarus virginalis. Taxonomy (NCBI): domain Eukaryota; kingdom Metazoa; phylum Arthropoda; class Malacostraca; order Decapoda; family Cambaridae; genus Procambarus; species Procambarus virginalis. The sequence continues at coordinate 7,123 of WNGS01106233.1, read as the reverse complement.
AGACTTTGTCAACTTTGCTGAGCATATTGGATTCAAACACCGCCGTGTGATGCCACTACATCCTCAAGCAAATGGAGAAGTAGAGAGATTCATGCAACCTCTCATGAAAGCTGTACGCTGTGCTCATGCCGAAGGACGATCCTGGAAACAAGCTATGTATGCTTTTCTCAGGAACTACCGTGCAACACCGCATGGAACACTGGGCAAGTCGCCTGGCGAACTTTTATTTGGACGTCCTATGAGAATCGCACTACCTGTCATGCCAGCCAAGGTAACGGATAAACGTCTCGCTCAGAAGGATGCACTAGCCAAGGGCAAAATGAAAATTGCTCATGATCAACGTGCAAAGGAACAATTCATAAAGGTTGGAGATACTGTTCTCGTTAAAAAGAAAAAAGAGGGAAAGCTAGATATGCCGTATGATACAAAACCATATAAAGTGATTAGTGTAAAAGGAACTATGGTAACAGCGAGTAATAGAGATCATAGTATAACACGTAATATGGCTTATTTCAAAGTGATTCCAAATAGTGTAGAAAATGATGAAGTGCAAAGTCGTGCAAAAGAAAAAGAAAAAATGAGTTATAACTCGATAAACAATTCATCGAGGGATGTTTTTGTATTTAAGGACTCTCGTCCAAAACGTCATGTTAAACGCCCTACACGATATGATGATTAATTGTGTTCATATGTAATGCAAAGTATTTACTTGTTATGCTGAACTAAATTTAATATTGTTTGAATAATGCAGATCTCTCATTCAATATTTTGTAACTTTGTATTACAGTTTCTTTCATGTTTGTTTAACATTGCATATGTATTTTTAACATTGAAATCCTTTGTGGTTAAGATTGTTTAAATTCTTTGTGTGTTTAATTAATGTTAAATGTATGCAATATCTCTTGACATGTTAATAACTTACTTTGTGTCAATAACTTTGCTTTGTGCTACAAGCATGGTAGACATCCTGTATTCATTCTTTTTAAAGAAAAGGAGGGATGTCATGTTCACAGAAAATGGTACCATCCGTTTTCTATGTGCGGCGGCTGGACGCCACTAGAGAGAGAAGGTAAACAGCACACAGGACGCCTGCCAAGCTTGGGAGCTACTCTATCATGTAATCGTTTATTATTATTAAAGTCAGTAACCAGGAATGACTTTACATCAACCTTACTACCAAGACTATCTCACCTACACACAGACACCACACAACCTGTTGTACCTGATGTTGTTGTGCAACCTGTTGTACTTGTTGTTGTTGTGCAACCTGTTGTACTTGTTGTTGTTGTGCAACCTGTTGTACTTGTTGTTGTTGTGCAACCTGTTGTACCTGATGTTGTTGTGCAACCTGTTGTACTTGTTGTTGTTGTGCAACCTGTTGTACTTGTTGTTGTTGTGCAACCTGTTGTACTTGTTGTTGTTGTGCAACCTGGTGTACTTGTTGTTGTTGTGCAACCTGGTGTACTTGTTGTTGTTGTGCAACCTGTTGTACCTGATGTTGTTGTGCAACCTGTTGTACTTGTTGTTGTTGTGCAACCTGTTGTACTTGTTGTTGTTGTGCAACCTGTTGTACCCGATGTTGTTGTGCAACCTGTTGTACCTGTTGTTGTTGTGCAACCTGTTGTACCTGATGTTGTTGTGCAACCTGTTGTACCTGATGTTGTTGTGCAACCTGTTGTACCTGTTGTTGTTGTGCAACCTGTTGTACCCGATGTTGTTGTGCAACCTGTTGTACCTGTTGTTGTTGTGCAACCTGTTGTACTTGTTGTTGTTGTGCAACCTGTTGTACTTGTTGTTGTTGTGCAACCTGTTGTACCCGATGTTGTTGTGCAACCTGTTGTACCTGTTGTTGTTGTGCAACCTGTTGTACTTGTTGTTGTTGTGCAACCTGTTGTACCCGATGTTGTTGTGAAACCTGTTGTACCTGATGTTGTTGTGCAACCTGTTGTACCTGTTGTTGTTGTGCAACCTGTTGTACTTGTTGTTGTTGTGCAACCTGGTGTACTTGTTGTTGTTGTGCAACCTGTTGTACTTGTTGTTGTTGTTGTGCAACCTGTTGTACTTGTTGTTGTGCAACCTGTTGTACCTGTTGTTGTTGAGCAACCTGTTGTACCTGTTGTTGTTGTGAAACCTGTTGTACCTGATGTTGTTGTGCAACCTGTTGTACTTGTTGTTGTTGTGCAACCTGTTGTACTTGTTGTTGTTGTGCAACCTGTTGAACTTGTTGTTGTTGTGCAACCTGTTGTACCTGATGTTGTTGTGCAACCTGTTGTACCTGTTGTTGTTGTGCAACCTGTTGTACTTGTTGTTGTTGTGCAACCTGTTGTACCTGATGTTGTTGGGCAACCTGTTGTATTTGTTGTTGTTGTGCAACCTGTTGTACCTGATGTTGTGCAACCTGTTGTACCTGTTGTTGTTGTGCAACCTGTTGTACTTGTTGTTGTTGTGCAACCTGTTGTACCTGATGTTGTTGTGCAACCTGTTGTACTTGTTGTTGTTGTGCAACCTGTTGTACCTGTTGTTGTTGTGCAACCTGTTGTACTTGTTGTTGTTGTGCAACCTGTTGTACCTGTTGTTGTTGTGCAACCTGCGTACTTGTTGTTGTTGTGCAACCTGTTGTACCTGATGTTGTTGTGCAACCTGTTGTACTTGTTGGTGTTGTGCAACCTGTTGTACTTGTTGTTGTTGTGCAACCTGTTGTACCTGATGTTGTTGTGCAACCTGTTGTACCTGATGTTGTTGTGCAACCTGTTGTACCTGATGTTGTTGTGCAACCTGTTGTACCTGATGTTGTTGTGCAACCTGTTGTATTTGTTGTAGTGATCCGTCATTCCGTTTGCTTGTGGGTGGTAGGCTGTTGTAAAAGCCGAAGTTGTCTCTAAAATCTTACAAACTTCCCTAAATATATTCCCATTGAATTCTTGACCCCGGTCAGAGACTAAAACTTTAGGAGGTCCGAATACAGTAACGAACCTACGCAAAAACGCATCTGCAACCGTACGAGAATCCTTCTGAGGTAATGCAACTAGTGTAGTGTACCTAGACAAATGGTCAACTAGCACCAACACGTATCTATTATCCGAATGACTGTGGTGTAAATCAATCAAATCGGCCCCACACGATCTAAAGGTTCACGAATTTCAGGAAATTCCTGAAGTGGGGCTTGTACCTTAAGGGTGCCTTTCCTCCTCTGGCAACGAGGGCACGACTTCACGAAATTGATTACTTCAGAAAGTAATCCTGGAAAATAAAATAGAGACTTTGCCTTTAAGTGGGTTTTAAAGACCCCCGGATGGCCTGCAATTTTAGATGTATGCGCAAGCTTTAACGCTGATGACCGCAACGTGTCCGGAATAACTAGTTGAAATACTGCCCTATCATTCTGGCTATTAACATAATACAGGACGCCCTGTTTCATTTCAAAATCTTGAATAGGTAAATTCTTTTTCTTTTTCGGGTATTTCCCTCCTTCTAAATACTCAATAATTTATTTCCATCTAGGTTCGCTCATCTGGTATTCTCTCATTTTATCTGATGGAATTGTTTCAATATTTTCATTAACTTGAACCGACGCTATGTTTCTACTTAGCGTATCTGGCACATGTCCTGGACCGGGCTTGTACAAAATCTGAAATGAGTGGGCCGAAAGTTCGTGAGACCAGTGTGACATTCGTGGGCATTTTGTTCGCTTTTTAAATGTGTGTTAACGCTCGATGGCCTGTGTAAATTACAAAGTGCCGCTGAAATAGGTAGGGTTCGAAGTACCTAACTGATTCTACTACTGCCAGTCCCTCCCAATCCGTAGCTGAATAGCGAACTTGAGGTCCTTTGACCTTTCTACTGAAATAGGCTACTGGATGGGGTAAATTATCCGCATCTCGCTGAATTAACACTTTCGCGCTTTCGGCGAACTGAAAAAAAACATACCCTATGTCCTTTGGGCGGTTCGCGCGCATAAGCGGTAAGACCGAAAAGTGTATACTCTTTTTACTGTCCTGACACTAATTGTAGCCGTACGTATTTAAATTTGGTATCACTGTGTTTGCAATAGAATTGTCTATAAGAACATACCTATAAAATACCGCCAAAGAATAAGGAATATCAACACCAAATAAAAAACTATTGAGATCACTTGCCGAGAGCGCCAAACAGCAACAAAATGTTTCCACTCTCTTAATGGTTGCGAAGACCACATTTATCCTACATCGTTGATTATGGTATCATTGGAACCGCAATAAAATTCTCTATACGGACATATGCATATGAATGTATAATCAAGGGCGTTGCAAACCCGCACGAGTGTGGGAAGTTGACGAGGAGTTAGCCACGAGCGCACTGGCGAAAACACATGTGGGAAATCACGCGCTGAATGTTTATACATTTATACGTGTCCTGACCTTAATTTTCTATGTACGTATTTCTTTTTTGTAGCAATGTGTGCGCAATAAAATTTTCTATAAGAAATGTGTAAAAAGTTTACAAAGCATATGTACGAGAAGCGACAAAGATAAACCAACGTGGCTCACTATGCGTGCGCGGCAAAAACAAACACAATGTTTTCGTTCCTTCCATGTTTCTCAAGTTTATACTTGTTTAAACACTTTAATATTTGTATGGCAATGATCGCAGTAAATTTCTTAAACACATATACATAACAAATAAAAATATTTCCCACTTCTTAGCAATATGAACGGCTAAAGGGAACCCACTGCAACACGGCTGCCACACCCGAAAAAATACTTTGTGTTTTTTCCTGCTTACTCATAGAAGTTTATGTGATACAATATTCATTTTGGTACCAATACAATCGCAAATAAATTCTCTACAATACGTATATAATATAATATCTTATTGATGATAAATAAAATTCCAAATAGGTGTACTTACCATGTCTATGTTAATTGTAGACCAACAGTTGAGCATTTTATCTTCACTCCACCTTCTTCAGGCTTCAGATCCTGAAGTTGCTCAACAGATGTTTCGTAGGTGGAGTGAAGCTGATGCCGGTGGTTATTTTTTATCCCAATACACTTTTTTTCGGTGGTACCTTGTGTAGCAAGGTGCAACGCACAGTGCCACATCACAAGTTTTACACCCAAATTTCACGTCCCTCCTTTTGCCCGACTTGCAACAAACACGGCACCTTTTACGTTTGGGCAGTTCTATGAGTTCATGCGTCAACTTGTAGTTCAGACGTTGTTCTGAATCTACAACTCGTCTGTTTCTTTTATGAACTTCAGTAGTCGTGTCTTCTTGAGGAACGACAAGACTTGTGGCTGAATCTTCTGCGAAATCCGTCAAGTCGAGTGGTTCTGTGTCATCCATGTCCTGTTCAGAATTTGTTGACGACGACTGACCTTGAGGTGTTGAGGTGAAAAGAGGCCGCCTCACACCCCCACACTCACGGGGAGAGCCCGTCGGCCGAGAGGACAGCACGCGGGACTTGTGATCCTGTGGTCCTGGGTTCAATCCCAGGCGCCGGCGAGAAACAATGGGCAGAGTTTCTTTCACCCTATGCCCCTGTTACCTAGCAGTAAAATAGGTTCCTGGGTGTTAGTTTGCTGTCACGGGCTGCTTCCTGGGGTGGAGGCCTGGTCGAGGACCGGGCCGCGGGGACACTAAAAAAAGCCCCGAAATCATCTCAAGATAACCTCAAGATAACCCCTCGTGCAGCTTCCAATTACAGCCTTTCGCGCCTAAAACTCGCCACGAGGCTGAGGTGCCTAAACGAATCACAGACGCCCTCACCATGAGGCGTCCTGTGACGTCACAAGGAGGGGGGAGGCCTAAGAGTCTGGCACCATACCTCACATGATGGGGGAGGCGACGTTCACCCCTCTGTCCCCCCCCCCCACCTCTAAAACCGTTGGCGAGTCAAGTACCCACCTACACCTTCAACTTGCCTAGTCTCAGGTGGAAAATAGCAAACAATAATATTATACCAGGAAATCTATCGGGACCTAACCAACCACAGATTAGAGAACTATTTAGATTCTGTGACAAATTTTCACTCACTCAGCAGATATCGGAGCCAACGAGAAATGAAAATATTTTAGATTTGGTCTTTACGAACAATGAAGACATTATCAGAGACATTACGATATCAGATACCACATACTCAGATCACAAGCTCATTGAAGTGCAAACGACCATCAATACTCAGAATAGACCTAAAACGTTGATAAAGCGAGAGGGGCTATTCAGTAAATTCAATTTTAATAATAAAAGGATAGACTGGGAGATAATAAACAGGGAACTTACAAACATTCCATGGAAAACTGTTCTAAGTAATACAAGTCTTACAGAAGGAATAGAAAAACTGACTTCGGAAGCGTATCAAGTCTGTCTGAAACATGTTCCTTTGAGGAAAGCCAGAAAGAGATCTAACGTAGAAAGAGAACGCAGACGACAGTATAAACGCAGGAAAAAAATAACAGAACTGCTTATGCAACACGAATGTCAGAAAAAAGCGAGAGCAATTCCCGTCAAAGAAGGAATAATTTAAATAGGGAGATTGAAGAAATCGAGCGGAAATTGAAACACTCATATGAAACTGAAGAAAGGCAGTTAGAACAGAAAGCAATTCAGGAATAAAGAAAAATCCAAAATATTTCTTCTCATATGCGAAATCAAAAGCAAAAACCATGCCAGTATTGGACCTATTCGTACAAGTGAAGGTTCATACATGGAGGATGACAAAGAAATTAGTGAAATCCTAAAAATGCAGTATGAGGACATGTTTAGCACGCCAATAAACAACATGAAAGTGGAAGATCCAGAAAATTTCTTTATGCGGGATATTCAAACCCCTGTAAATGTAACTGATATCAACACGAGCGCACTAAATTTTGAAAGAGAAATTGAAAGCATGCCCATGCACCGGCCCCAGGTCCAGAGTCATGGAATTCAATATTTAATAGAAATGCAAAGTGCCGGTAGCACAGGCACTCAGTATAGTGTGGAGGAAGAGCTTGGACACGGGGAGATACCGATGCACTTAAAGTAGCAGACATGCCCCTCTACACAAGGAGGGAGCAAAGCATTGGCAAAGAATTATAGACCAGTTGCACTAACATCGCACATCATAAAAGTATTTGAAGAGTGATTAGGAGTCAGGTCACAA